>ML661896.1:4815105-5097457 GCA_007570785.1 Antilocapra americana | reverse complement strand
CCAGTTTCGTCCATCTGAGTAGAATTGCTTCAAATGAATTTTTTTTTTAATGCTGAGTAATATTCCATTGTGTATATGTACCACAGCTTTCTTATCCATTCGTCAGTTGATGGGCATCTAGGTTGCTTCCATGTCCTGGCTATTGTAAACAATGCAGCGATGAACATTGGGGTACACGTGGCTCTTTCAATTCTGGTTTCCTCCGTGTATATGCCCAGCAGTGGGATTGCTGGGTCATATGGCAGGTCTAT
Organism: Antilocapra americana; assembly: GCA_007570785.1. Taxonomy (NCBI): domain Eukaryota; kingdom Metazoa; phylum Chordata; class Mammalia; order Artiodactyla; family Antilocapridae; genus Antilocapra; species Antilocapra americana. Next base: position 5,097,206 of record ML661896.1, on the reverse strand, counting down.
TTGCAGCTTTTTAAGGAACCTCCACACTGTTTTCCATAGTGGCTGTACTAGTTTGCATTCCCACCAACAGTGTAAGAGGGTTCCCTTTTCTCCACATCCTCTCCAGCATTTATTGCTTGTAGACTTTTGGATGGCAGCCATTCTGACTGGTGTAAAGTGGTACCTCATTGTGGTTTTGATTTGCACCCTTTTTTTTTTTTAAATTTTCTGGTCATGAATAGCAAATTTTTCTTCTTTGGGTTCCATGTATAACATATTTGTTGTGACTTTTGCTGTGTTTATAGACTTATAATGCATTTTGATTTGAAATGCTGTTGTAGATCTTTTCTACCCTGTCCGTAGTCCGTGTTAGTCATGTTTCCAAGAGCACTGTAACACCAGGCTCTTCTCCAGGAAGAATGGGGTTGGGTTTGGGGAGAAGGGAGGAGTATGGGCTTTGCTGATGGACAAGGATGCCAGTCCGGACGCAGTGTACTTCACTCTCTGGGTGGTTTCAGGCGGCTTACCTAACCTCTCTGGGCCTCAGCGTCTGCCTCTTTCACAGAGAGCACTGCACAGAGCCACTGTTGTGAGGATGAGGTGTAGGAATGAGAGTAAAGTCCCTGGGCACTGGTTCTGCATGTGGGGACTGCTTGGTGAATGGAGCCATGGTTATCAGGTGGGCAGGGTTCCTGTGACTAGCGCTTAATCATTTGGGCCCAGGGAGCTTTGGTGGTTCATTAGGTCCAATCCCCTGTGTCTTGGCAGGACTGTATTCCAAGCATCCCCAAGAGACTGCTATCCACTCCCATCTCAGGGACCTCAGGTTGGGGGAGGGGTGTGGGAAGCCCAGACTCCTGCTTACTAATGCATTCCAGTGTCACACCCTTGGAGCCAGGAAGTCCTCCAGAGTATCTACACTTAATCCCCCTGGCTAGATTTGAAGGTTAATTTTTTTTTTTTTTCTAACTGTTTCGGTAGGGGAAAAAAGACTGAAATTTTGCTCATGCAAAAAGGTGTCTGACTTCCATGGCAAGCAGCTCTATCTCGCAATCTGCATATGAAATCCCTTTGTAGGAAGGCTCAGGAGGAGGAAGTGGGAGAGGCTGTAATATCCTGGGACTGGTCCCTGACCTGCCCTTGGAAAGGAACCACATTACTGGACATGTCCGTGTCCTCCCTTGACACCTATGTATTCTGCTTGCACTTATCTCTACATGGTTGTCTTGAAGGAATGGAAGACTCACCCTGACCTTCCTACCCTAGCACACCCATCTTGCTACCTCCAAGGACCTTCCTCTCAGGGGGGTGTCTGTCCATCCACTCACACAGCTGGACACCCAGGGGGCGTCCTTGACCTGGCCTCTCTATAGCCCCCCAGAGGGTATCTGGCCCCATGTCTTGTTGGTTTTACGTCCTGTAGCTCTTGAATCCCTCCACTTCTGTCCATTCTCACTGCTGCCCCATGTCCCCCTGCCCTTGTCTCTTTACCTGGACAGCTGCAGCAGTACCCTAGCCACCCCCTCCCCTTACCTGGCCCTCCTGGTCTTTTCTCCACTCAGCACCCAGAGCCATCTCTGCAAAACACCCTTGCACTCACCTCTTTAGACCGTCCAGTGGTGTCCCACTGACCTTTATAGAAAGACCAAACCCAGACCACTTTCTGCCCTACCTATATTTGTCTGGTTAACTGTTGTTTATCCCTTAGATGTTAATGTAACAGATAATTCTAGCAAAGCCTTCCCTGACTCTCAGGCCAGCTCAGGTGCCTTTATCAAAAGCTCTCCTGGAGCCGAGTTCCTTTCCTTTAGAGTCCCTCACTGAGTTTACAGTTAGGCATTCACCCGTGTGTGTGTGTGTGTGTGTGTGTGTGTGTGTGTGTGTGTGCATGCTCAGTCATGTCCTCCTCTTCGTGACCCCATGGACTGTAGCCCTCCAGGCTCTTCTGTCCATGGGATTTTCAGGCAAGAATACTGGAGTGGGTTGCCATTCCCTTCTCCAGGGGGTTACAGTCTTCTCTGGCGGGCTGTGGTCTACAAAGAGTCAGACATGACAGAGTGACTAACATTTTAACACTGTCTTTGGTAATTTAGACCAGGCAGGACTGGTTCATCAGGTGTTTTATGCAGGATAGTTGTCAAGGTCTAACCTACAAGGGGCTTTGTGCTCCTGAACAGGCTGGTGTACTCAGAGCCTTTGTGGATGGGATTTATACCCACATGCTAGTAGAAGGGCTCTTGCTATTTATAAGAACTCCATTTTTATGGGGTGAAAAAAATCAATCCTTCCCTAAAGCAAATAATTATCAGCTGATTGGTCCCTTTTGTGACTTGAGTTTGCCATATGCACTAAGAGCTTAATTAGCTACCTCCTAGAGAAATAAGTGACTTTAGCTGGTCACACAGTCTTTGTAGGAGTAAGCTCCAAGGGCCCTAGTGGTAATGGGGTCTTCTCAGGCAGCTGGCCGACCTCTGGGTCTCAGAAGTGATGTCAAGGGCATCTGGTGGTTACCACAAATAAATTGTCACTGTGTATGAACCCTCAGTGCATTGAAGAGCTAACCCTCTTTCTGCATTCCTCCCAGTCTCCCATCCCAGATGTATAATGCCCTCTTGCAGTTCCAGTGTCTCAGTGTTGATGGGTCAAAGTGCCAGCTTGACAGGCTGGTGGTCTAGTGAGCAGGTCAGCCTGGGTTTGCCCTAGTTTGTCACTGGTAGTCTGTGTAAACTGGAGCATCCCTTCATCTGTTTGACCTCAGTCTCCCCTCCTGATGCATCACTTACAGGTGTGTGGGGCTCCCTCTAAGAAAACGAGTCAGAGAGGCTTTGAAAAGTCTAGCGTTATTCAAATCCAGAGAACTCTGAGGATGGAAATAGACCCATTGGCAAACGTGAAGACTTTTTAATGCTTAATCTTCTGTTCTAATGTCTGACCTCTTGGTACAGGTTCGTCTATTTCTCTGGGCCTCAATATCCCCATCTTCCCATGGAACAAGAGGGGTTGATTCTGGGTGGGCAGACAGGAGAACTAATTGCTGTCCCACCTCTGCCTTCCCGCAGTTAAGGCAGACATCGCTAGTGAACACCGAGTGTGCGGTCTTCCTCAGTGGAGAGCCACAGACAGACAGCCAGGGCTTCTCTCTCCAGGCTTGCCTCGGCGGTGAAGCTGTTTGCCACTTGTGGAGAGTCAACCCTCATGAATCAACTGACGTGCCTCCAGGAGGATCAAGGCCCGGGGAGGCTGACTTGCCCAAGACTTGGGGGTAAGTGCACTTGTGAACTTACAGCTGGCTTTGGGGAGGTGGCTTGGATGGCATCTCATGTTTGGAATGTACCGAACAGGTCCAACTTGGGTCAAAGAGGGCCTGTCATGTGTTTCAAAGGCATCACTATTTTCTTCTGCCCACCTCATGGGAGGCCCTTGACTTTGTTCTCTCTCAGAGGTCTCTGTGTCTGTGGTCCTTCGGCTGCCTGCCTCCCCTCCTGCCATGGAGTGACTGTGGCAGACTCCAACAAGGATTCTGCCAGTCCCCATGGAAGCAGATCCATGGCCATGCCCCTCCCTTGGACCTGGGGCTGAGCACCCTCCTTGGAACAGGTATCTGGGGCCACAAGCCCCAGGAGGTGCCATCCTGTCTTTAGAAGTGAGCTGGTTTTCCATCATGTAGGGAGCTTTTCTGCCCAGAGGAGTGAGGACAGAGAGTTATTTTGCAAAGGAAGAGACTGGGGAGGCTGTGGCGAGAAGAAGCATCGGGAAGCGTAGGTGAATGGGTCAGAGCTCTTCTCTCCCCACCCCATCCAGTGTGGGGTCCCCATGTGGGTGCGTGGCTGGGGAAGAAAGGGCGTGCCAGATGGGGCCAGAGCTGAATTTAGGTGTGGGCCTCTGAGTGAGCGGTGAGATGTTTGGCCTAGGCACCTGAGGGCAGCAGGCCCAGCTGAGACACCAGCTCTGTTTAGTCGGGGGACTGGGCCTAGGGGCAGAGGTCTGCGTGCTGGGGGCCTGCCTCCTCATTGGCAATAGAGTGGTTGGAGGTACTGTGGGAGAGGCAGAGGTCCTCTCTGCTCTGTCACCCTCTCATCCCCTTCTCTAATTTTATTCTTTCCATCTCGCTTAAGAAACTGATGTCATGGAGACATGATGTGGCCCAGTAAGCCAGACCCCAGTGTGACCCTGTCCAGACCCCAGGTCCAGACATCCTTCCCCCACTGCTCAGGTGTATCCCAAGGGCCGGGTACCCCTGCTCGTGAATTCTGGGCATCTCAGACAGGCACTTTTCCTCCCGACCTGGTTATGCCATCTAACAAATTCATTTGGGGGCCAGCTCGGAGATGAGGTTCGGAGGAGTGTGAGAATTGTCTTTTTAACTGTCCCCAGGACGCCTGGAGCAGGCTTGGAGGATTCTCACTAATCTAATCCCTGTCAGAAAAGGAAGGATAAAACAATTCAGGCTTTAGAAGCCAAATCCCCTTCCCGTGCTCACACTCCTCCTAGCTTGCTCCCGGACCATTTTCCCTCCTTTGTGATGAAGCCGTGGTTCGGCTCCTCCATAAGGGTTTCAGTGGATTTTATGTTTCACTCTTCCATTTTTCATATTTAAATTTGCTTTACTCTCTGGTTTGACTTTCCACTGACCCTTGAAGAATTGGCGTATTTTAAGGAGGGGGAAGAGATCTCATTATAGGAAATGAGAAAAATGGGGCAGAGTTTTAAAACTTTTAATGACTAAAACACAGTGTTCCAAGTCGGTATTGCGCTGGGGTTGAAGTCACTGTTTGGTTACAAGTCTTTAGGTCTAAACGGGGTTGATGACATCTGTTTAATTTTAGATGTCTGGAATACATTCTGAAAATAATGAAATCCAAATGTATGACCAAATTAGAGAACAATTTTATCTGCGACAAAGAAGTTCTTAAAATAAGAGCAAACATTTCGACCAAACAAAACTTTAAAAGATCCATCAAACCTTTGGTCATCTTGCCTCAACTTTTTCCCAGTGGGTCTCCATGGCTGAGAGAACTCTGTGTGCGAACCAGACATTATTATGTAATTTTATACCCATTTTCCTGTCCTTTCTCTGGGCGTGCGCTCTGCTATGTGCTGTCAGCCCGGGAGAGACTGTGTTTAGGGAAGTGAGGACCCTTGACAGCAAAGCTTTATTGATGAAGCAGAGGGCTCTCGTCACCAGCGCTTGGGGCTACTTCTCAGCTGTTGTGTAATGAGCTGAATAGCTGGGGTGGAGACTTGGGGAGAAACTAAAAAGTGCAAAGACCGTGCTGAGGCCTCAGGGGGCAACCCCGGGCATGGGGGTGGACAAAGAGTATTTCTGACTCTCACATGCCCGCTGTGACCAAGGCAAGTCCCTCACTCTCTCTGGGCCTGGCTTTTCCCATCTGTGTGAGGAGCTCAGGGATTCTGGGAGGCTTGTCAGGATTGACCTCCCTCCAGGAAGGTTGTGTTGTGCTGAGGATCCCCTATGATTGAAACGTGCACTGAACAATTCCTCCCACTTCCCTGGAAGTCCAGCATCGAGGATGATGTGGAGACCCTGCCCATGGCGGGGTCTCTTCATTGTCAAGTGCCAGGAAGTCCTAGGAGGATAACCAAGATTCTGTGTCTACTCCCTGCTGCCAGAGCGTCCAGTGTCTGGGCCACCTCCTCCATCCTTGGTGAGACTTTCCTATTAAGACAAGAAGTAAATTATGGTTCAAGTTTTGTCTGATATCTTAAAACATTTGGTTACTAGGCAGGGTAAGTCTGCCTTTCCCGGGTGTTTGTACCTCCCAAACATTTGTAGATTCTTACCTGTGTGCCCGGACCCACCCCTCCAATGTCAGCTCAAGTCTGTCCTAGAGAACCAGTCCCTTCTCTGTGAAGTTCCTCCCAGTCTCCTTGCCCAAGTCTGTTTGCCCAGGTCAGCTCTCTGAAGTGCAGCCCCATGCACCATTGTTTACACGTTTCTCACATGGTTTAGGTTTGTCAGCCAAACCTCACACGCCGGTGCTCTGTGCTCAGAGATGGGAGCACAGCGATGGGAGACGGTTTCCCAAGTGCTTGCCCTTGAGCAGCGACCATAGGCACACCAGGAAATGGGGCTTCTCTGCCTGTGCTGCCTGGGCTCAAGGGTCTGGGGTGAAGCTTGAGCTTGGTGAGACCTCCACGCTAGACTGGCCTCTGCAGAAATGAGCAAGTAGAGGTGCTGCCTGCTGTGGACAGGTGATAGATGGGTAGGTGATGCCAAGGTGAGCCTGGGCCTGCCCAGAACTCTGGGGTCTGTACATTTGGTCTGTTGCACCATCTTCCTTGCACCATCTGGTCCATTCTCAGGACTTTGCTTTTCAGTTGGTGCCCCCACTGGTTGGGAGGCATCATTAGCTGTGCTCTGGGCAGAGGTAGAGGATGATCTGATGATGGTGATATTTGGCAGGTGTATTTGGGTACACTTGTGGGGTTCCAAAAGGTTCATTTTTAAGGGACATGGACTCTTCAAAGACAGTGGGCTGAGGTCGGCAAGATGAGAGGCCCAGGAGGAGGGGACACAGTGGCTCCACGAACAGCAGGTAGTGGGTGAGGGGCTGTGGGTCGCTGGGGATCTGGAGTGGAAGTTTCATTTAAGTCTGGGAGGTGGTAGATGGAGAGCACGGAACACTGGCGTAGAAGGCAACATGGCCCCCCTCTGATGCTCTGTGTGACCTTGGGCCAGCCGGAAGCCTTGCTGGCCTCAGTTCAAAATCTGTGAGATACGAAGGCTGATGCCCACCTGATAGGCTTATGGTGAAGCACAGATCATAAAATGGTACTGAAACCCACTGTAAAGATGGTACCTCGTGACATCTAGACAAGAATAAGAAATTTGAATTTTTGTTCATACTAATAGAGACATACAAGGAGTATTGATGATAATAAGTCATCCAGCCCTGTTTTTTAAAGTCATTCAGGATGGAGGAGTTGAAAGAACATGGAAATAGAAGTTAGGCTGTTAGGTTTCCAGGTTTCTCGTCCCTCACTCTATGTATGGCTCCAGCTCTTAGTGTCCCCATGTGCATAGAGGGGCCAGTAGTCCTTACTCTGTTTTCCTTCCTGGGCTGCTTCGAGGTTGGAGGGTGGGTGGGGTGGTGTGAAGTGACCAAGTGCTTAGCAGGCAGAAGCACCGTGAGGATGGATTGACTGGGTTGGGCTGGCGTTGATGGCCTATATTGTTGGGAAGGGCATTCAGGCCAGGACATCTTGGTGCAATTCCGAGGACCAGAGCATCCTGAGGTGGATGTTTTCCTGTGGTCCAGGTACAGCTTGTCACATAATGGGGCTGCCAAGCCCGCTCTCTAACTTTTCGTATGGCGGTGGGGGGCTGAATGCAAGTTCGTCAGGGTGGCTGTGATTAGGACTCAGACTTTGCAGGTACTAAGTGTGGCTTAATGTTTTAACTATGGTACAATAAATTTACAACATCAGGGCCGTGTCTGACTACTTGGTAGACTGAAGGCATGAAGAGGCATAGTCACATTTTGCCAGATACATATCAGAGACTTCTCTGGTGGCTCAGACCGTAAAAGCGGCTGCCTGCAATGCAGAATACCCGGGTTTGATCCCTGGGTCAGGAAGATCCCCTAGGAAATAGCAACCCACTCCAGTACTTCTGCCTGGAAAATCCCATGCATGGAGGAGCCTGGTAGGCTATAGTCCATGGGGTTATGAAGAGTCAGACATGACTGAGCAACTTCAGTTTCACTTTTCAGGGAACTCTGGGGGCCAGGCTTGGTGCTGAATTTTTACAACTGAAAAAAATTTTAATAGCTTTAGTTTTACTGGAGTGGTATTAGGTTCATAGCAAAATTTAGGGAATGGTACAGAGAGTTTCCATATACTCCTTCCCCTACCACCTTGCATAGCCTCCTCTATTGTCAGCATCCCCCACCAGAGTGGTCCATTTGCTGTAACTGATGAACCCATGTTGACACATCATGATCACCCAGAATCTGTAGTTTATAGTGGGGTTCATTCTTGTATACTGTATGAGTTTCGATCAATGTTTAATGATACGTGTCTACCATTATAGTATCCGGGTCATTTTGCTGCCTTAAAGATCGTCTGTGCTCCATCTATTCATCCCCCCCTTCCCCCATCCCCCAGCAACCACCCATCTTTTTACTGTCTTCAGAGAAGTGAAGAGATCTTCTCAGGTCCCTTGGCCATGCCATCAGTGGGGAGCCAGGATTTGGCTCCTGGCTGTCTTTCTGCAGAGCTGATGCTCCAGAACACAAGACTGCCTGCTCAACATTTTGTCCTCAGGCAATGGCAGGTGTGACCCAGGGCCGCCTGGGAAGTGGGGAGGTGGGAGTGGTGGCTGAAACTCAGGTGGGGAGAAGACAGCCATTGTGAGTGCCACTTCCCTTCACCCTTAACCTAAGTTCTGACATAATCAGGACACTGGTCTTTACCGTGTTTGCACTGGGCCTTGGGGGAAGGGCCAGGGTCTTGGGGAAGATTGGGTGGGTGACAGGAGGAGGACTGAAGAGCTAGGAGGACACACTCACTCATGTCCTGGTGACTGAGCATTGGGGCTGAGCCAGGTGCTGTGCTGGACGTTGGGGGCATAGCAGAAAGCATGGCAGATGAGGTCCCTGCCTCCTGGGGCTCCCAGTTTGGTGAGAAAGCAGAAGATTGTCAAGAGTGACAATTACACTGTAAAGCATTCACAATGGGTGATGTGATGAACAGCTGGTTTGAACTGGGTGGTCAGGGACAACTTCCCCACGGAGGAGAGAGTTAGGCTGAGATCTGCATGACAAGGAATCAGCTGTGAGAAGATGAGGGGAATGCATTACAGGCAGATGAAACTGCAAGAGCAAAGGCCCTGGGATTGAACAAGACTGGTGTGTTGAAGATGTAGAATGGACAAGACAGCTGGATCTGGGAATCCAGAAGGGAGCAGTAAAGGATAACATGAGTGAGATAGACTTCAGATCATCTGGGGCTATATGGGTCAGTGTCTAGAAGTTTGGATATAATTCCAAGTACAACATTAAGCCAGGATGGTAGTGGTGGTGGTGTTTTCAAAGATGCCTTTGACAGTGGGTTGTAGGGAGGAGAGGTAAAGATGGGGAGTCAGTTAGGTTCCAGGTAAGTGTTTGGTATAGAGTCAGGAGGATTTTCTGATGGATTGGCGCTCTGTCCAGAGTTGCTTAAGCTGAGAATTATGCCTAACTTTTGGCAGCATTATTTTTTGTTTTTTAAAAACTTCTTTGAAAAAAAAAAAAAAAACTTCTTTGAGCCTTGGTTTCCTCATCTGTAAAGTACTGTTAATAAGAAGACTTAACTCACTGGCATTTGGTGAAGGTTACGGTGGCTCAGATGGTAAAGAATTTGCCTACAATGCAGGAGACCCGGGTTCAATCCCTAAGTCAGGAAGATCCCCCGCAGAAGGGAATGGCTACCCACTCCAGTATTTTGGTCTGGAGAATTCTGTGGACAGAGGAGCCTGGTGGGCTACAGTCCATGGAGTCTCGCAGTCAGATATGACTGAGTGACTAATGCTTTCATACTCAAATGAGATAATGCACATAAAACTGTGCCTGGCAGGTTACTGGTTCTCAGCTAATATCTTCATGAGCTCCATCATTAGTATGTTATGTTTTCCCCTACCATATCTTCAGTGAGACCTTAGGTAAATCACCTGGACTTGCCGTGCCTCAGTTTCCTTATCTGAAACCTAGGGATCATAACAGCACCTCCACCCCCCCACCCCCGAGGGCTGCTGGGTCTAATGAGGTGAGATGAGCAAAGAGGTGCATACCATGGCTGGCACGTACTAGGTGTTTAAGAAGAAGGGCTTGCCACTTCCCTTAGCCCCACAGCCATTTGCTGAGGTAGGGAGGAGCCGAGGAAGAGCAAGTGTGGGGGAGTGGGAATCAGGAGTGCAGTCTGGGACTTGTTCAGTTTGAGAAGCTGGTAGACACACACGTGATGGCATCGAGTTTGCTATCAGGCATGTGGAGCTCGGCAGGGCTGGGGCTTGGCATCAACATTTTGCATGATAGGTTTGGAATATAGAGCCACAGGACCGGGTGAGCTGGTGGGCAGGGAATGAGAAGAGACGAGGGCTCGGAGACAAGGGATAGGGCAGTCTTAGACATGGGAGGAACCAGACAGGGCGGCAGGGAAGATCCAGCCAGGTGGGTGGGAGAAAAGCCAGGGATGTTGGGGAAAGGCTACTCAGGGGGGCTTTGACCACCTAAGCTGTTGGTGACCTGGTGAGAGCAGGTTCAGTGGGAAGGCGGGGAGCTGTGGGAGAAGATGGAGCTCTCTGACCCCATCACAGCTCTTGAGGTGTTTTGCCAAAACAGGAGACAGTTAAATGGGGTAGCACTTTGAGAGGGAGGCAAGGTTTTTTTTTTTGACACAGAAGAAAATACAGCAAATCAGTGTGCTGGTATGAATGACACAGGAGGAAGCAGAAGGGAGATGATCCTGAGAGAGGGAACACTGGCAGGAATGGGGTCTTTTGGAGGGATCGAGAGGTAGGGCTTGGTGTCAAAGAGTTGGTCTTGCATAGGAGCAGAGATACTTTCTTCATGCCTGGTCACCAGAGGGAAGGCAGAGAGGGTGGATTTGAGGGAAGGATCCCTATGTTCTATGACCCCTCCCTCCCCCATGTCTGTCCCTAGACCAGACCTGCCTCCTGATCCTTCTGCCCATCCACATCCTGAGGTTCCTGCTGTGTTCCTCTGGGCAACCTTGTCCTTTCCCACACTTGCACACCATTTTACCCACTTCCGCTGTCTTCTGTGCTTCAGCCCATTCTTTCTCAGCCTCGCTTAGCCTCTTCCTCTAGGGAGTCTTCCCTGGTTATCTCAGCTGTTGGGGCCCTGATGATCCAGAACCTAGACAGACCCCTGGTTACTCTGCCTCCAGGGTCAATGGGAGGGATGCTGCCTTGTTATATCTCCTATGCCATTGTCCAGAGGTCCTCTCTGGCTGGGGAGCACACGGTTAGTTCAAGGAGTGAGAGGAAAGATATTGAGGCCTTGAGTTCTGAGGTCTCACTGACCTGGGTTCAAGTCAGTGATCCGTACTGGTTCTGTGATCTTCGGCAGCTTTTGTAAAGCCTCTGACATGTTACCAGCACTCAGCGAGTGTCATTAATATGTCTTCCCTACCATTTCTTCAGTGGGAGCTTAGGTAGATCGCCTGGCCTTGCCCTGCTTCAGTTTCCTTATCTGAAAATAGGAATCTTAACAGCACCCTCCTGCGGGGGCTGCTGGACTTAATGAGCTGAGGGATGCAGAGCGGTGACTACCACAGCTGGTACCTAGTAGGTGTTTCAGAAGAGGGGCTTGCTCTGTGATGATGCTGGCGATGACGACAGTGATCACTATGCATTCCCGTCTCCTGAGACTGTGCAGCTGATTGCCTGGCACTCCCTCCAGCTCTGCCAGGCATTGGCAAAGGTGCCCCCACCCCATTCCTCCCAGGCTCAGCTGCTTCACATGTTGCCTCTTACACTTTCCCACGAACCCATTCATTTCCGGCTGTAAGGTTACAGGGCTTTGAAAATGTATTTTAAAAATTATACTCTTCTGACCCTTTAAACTTCATTTTAAATCCCCCTAGTGCCTTAATGAAGCTCAGGCTATTTTGAGCATCTTGGAGAAGCGAGGCTGACAATGCTTTTTGAATTTACATAAAAACATAGGAACGTACATGGGCCCAAATATGTATCTATATAATTAAGAATAAAAATCATAACCCCCTCAGCAGGCTGTGCTAGTGAGCATCAGATTTAATAGGGGATTAGGAGGAGGAATTAAAGTTGCCCAAGGGGTACATGCAGAGACTTCAAACACCTTTCAGAAAACAAATTAACGTGGTTTTCAGAAAGCCTTTTCTAAGGGCGGCAGAGGGCTTCCCCACTTTATTTTGAAATGTATTTTTAACACTTGTGTAAACAGTTTGGGCCTGTGACTCGGGGCTTCCTGGTCTCCCTTCATTAGCTGATGTCTCTGGAAGAAGAATTCAGCTCATTAGCTGGGCGTTTTGATCTTCCTGGCGGTGGCCATAGCTGCTGGGCCCGGCCTGGGCCCACCCTTCTCTCTTTCCTGCTGCCTGGTGGTGTGGAATCTGTGGGCATGTGTCCTGGCCTGTTTCCACATCTGCCCACTGAAGCGTGGCTTCCCAGATGCGCCTTCAATTCCTGGAGAATGTCCTGTCTCCTTGGCAGAGGGCAGTGGTGGGAAGGGTGGAGGCTGGCCCTCCCTCAGGCTCATCTATGAAGTTGGCAGACTTGGCCTTTGCCACCCCGGCTCCCCTGGCTCCTCTGTCTATTTCCTGTTGGCCTCTCCTTGGGCACATCTGCAGTGGAATGCATGACCTCTGAAGGTACAGAGTTCCCCATCACTGAAGATATTCAAGCAGTGTCCTGGCCTAAGTCTTGAGGGAATCTGTGCCCTCCTATGGAGTGGACCTAAGTGGGCATTAAAGTTCCCCACAATTCTGGGATTCTGTGATTTACACTTTACAAGTGGAGTCTGAGCCAGACCATGTGAACTTTCACAGCCACAAGGATCCCTATGATAGAAGATACACACCTGACTCCAGTCGGCTCCAGTGACTATCCTGCTGTCCTTGCTCGGGGCAAAGGAGCGGGCGCTCTGTTCTCTCCGGAGGTTCCAGGCTTCTGTACAGTCATAAGGGTACCTTTACAGGGACTTGGGATAAAAACTCCAAATTGTGTCTGTCTGGGGTTCCTTTTAAACTTCCCTTTCTTCCGATGTAAAATGGGGTAATAAATTATAATGGCTACCACATATTAAGCACTTAGGGCTCGCCTTGTAGCTCAGCTGGTAAAGACTCCGCCTGCAATGCAGGAGACTCTGGTGCAATTCCTGGTTTGGTGAGATCCCCTGGAGAAAGGATAGACTACCCACTCCAATATTCTTGGGTTTCTCTGGTGGCTCAGACAATAAAGAATCCACCTGCAATGCAGGAGACTTGGGTTCCATCCCTGGGTTGGGAAGATCTCCTGGAGGAGGGTATGGCAACTCACTCCAGCATTCTTGCCTGGAGAATCCCCATGGACAGAGGAGCCTGGCAGGCCACAGCCCATGGGGTCGCAAAGAGGCAAACATGGCTGAGTGACTAAGCACAGCACATTAAGCACTTACTGTGTGCCTGAAGCACTTGATGGCTTATAACCACTCAGGATGGGGTACTGTTATTGCACCCACTTTGCAGAGGAGGAAACTGAGGTCCAAGGAGTTGAACTCACTGGCCCAAGGCTATGGATAGTAAGTGATGAGAAATAACACTTGATAACCATCTGTTGGGAATCAGCTGGGTTCTTCACAGGGAAGTGGAGGTGACCTGAGGATCTATGATGAGTTTTGCCAGGAACTGAGGAGGGCATGGTCCACCCTGCTCTGGACCTCCTGGGAAGGCCCAGTAAGGGAACGCCTCACACCTTAGTTGGTGCACTGTCCAGGGCTGGCAGGGTGCAGGCCATGAATGTGGCATTGCTTTTCCCACAAAGAGCTGGTCAGCCAGTGGCATCCAGGCTGGGCTGGCAGGTGTGTCATCTTCTAGAAATTTTATCACCTTGGCCAGTGGGCTGGCAGCTGGAGGTGAGGAGGCTGATTCACCCTGCATTCACAGGAGGCCACTTGCCTACTTCCTGGCACTGTTGGGCAGGTACCCAGGAGTAAGAAGCAGGGAACTTCTTTATCCCCGAGGAAGGGTGTCATAGAAAGGGAGGGGGTACTGGCTTCCCTGATCAGTGGTGAGGACATGGAGGGGACCTGGTATCTCCTGCACTCTTGTAATCTCGCTTCTCACTAGGTCTGTGCACAAACCCCCCGCGTACCCCAGGCTGCCCGCCCTGCTCTCGCAGCGGCCACTGTCTCATGTCACAGAGCCACGGTCCCCAGAGGTGGGCTGCTGGAAGGCACTGGGCTCCCAGGTCTGGCTTCCCCGAGGAGGTTGAGCCTTGAAGCATGGGAGAATTTCCATGGGCAGAGCAGGGGGCTGAGGGAGATTCTTGAGCCGACCCCTGGACCAGATGCGGTGCTGAGCTTACCATACACTCGCTCTTGTTTCTTGCTCATTATCTCCTGGGCACCTGCCTTTTCTCAATTCGGGGACAGAGGTAGGGAGACGACTTGCCCAAGGTCACACAGCTGGATCTGAAGTCAGAGAAGCGTGCCCATGTGCTCTCCCCTGGGGCAGCTGGGGGGGCAGGGCATGCCCTAGGGTGGGACCTGGTGGGTTTGGTGAACAGCTGGAAGGAGAGAGCAAGAGAGAGAGGAGATGCCAGGACATGAGGCTGGGGTTGATGGTGACGATGGAGTGTGGGCCCAGGATGTCAAAAGCCTCATTCGGTAGTGTGCTCATAAGCATCTAACAACCAGTTCTCCAGGAAGGAAGGAAAAAAAAAAGAAGCCTTGACTTGAAGTGTTTGCCCATTTCCATGGTGTAAGTGTTTCCACCATGGTCCACTTCAGGTCATCCGTCTGATGGCACTGAGTGCTAAGCTCTTGAGAGCCAGCGTGAGCTGTCTTTAGCATTCTCGTGGCTCATTTCTCTGTCTCTGCTGTTTGGGAGATGATACAGAGGTCGTAGGAGGAGAGGTGACCTCTCAGGGTTGGCTCATGTTGGGAAAAGAGACTGGCGAACATGGCCAGTTAGAAAGCCACTGCTGACCCTTGCAGGCTGAAGGGGGCAGGCAGGGGTGGGGGTGGGGGTTCTTGAAAGAGAAGGGCCAGATCTCATCATAGTCACTGAAGTAGATGTCCTCCCCTGTGTTGGAAACCTCCTGGGTCTTGTGCTCTAAAAATCCCTGTGTCAGTGGGAGGCTTCTGGAGGCAATGAGACCTTGGTGCTCACACCCCCCACCCACCCCCTGCCCCCGAGGTCAGGCTGGGTCTTGAGCAGTTTCACATGGACGTGCTCAGCTTCCCATGTACATACACTTTGTCCAGCAACAGCATCTATTCTCCCAAGAAATGACCTGGGAGTTTTCATTTGGGGAAAAAGAAAAAAAAAAAAAAAAGATTTCCTTGGAAATAAACCCAGTTGGGGAGTTCAGGTCAGGGCAGAAGGGCAGATGAGAGTCTTGCTCAGCTGTGATGAGGCCTGCTGAACTGCCAGGACATCTCTGGGACCAGGGAGGGTTCAGAGAGGGCCGCCCGTCCTGATCCCATGTGGGCAAGGGGACTGAGGCCAGAGGAGTGAGGCCGGACAGACCGAGGGCAGGCTGGTACAGAACCGTCTCCCAGGGCTTCCTGAAGGCAGACGGTTCAGGCCAAGCTTCTAGTGGGGGCGGGTTCTGGAAGGGTCAGTGTCTCAAGGTGGGAGGCCTAGGGTGTCCGTGTGTGTTAGTCGCTCAGTCATGTCTGACTCTTTGTGACCCCATGGATTGCAGCCCACCAGGCTCTTCTGTGCATGGGATTCTCCACGCAAGAATACTGGAGTGGGTTGCCATTTCCTTCTCTCATTGGCTCAGATCCATTCCCAGCCCTTCCCCTGATGGCTCTGCAACTCGGGGGCTTCCCCTGAAAACTTCAGTTGCCAGGCTGCCTTGACAGCTGGTTCTGATCAGGTTTAGCCCATGGGAAGCAGCGGCAGGAGACTGGAGGGCCAGAGGGAGGGAGAGAAAAGGGCACTTCTGCCCGTCTCTCTGCCACCGCAGCTGCTCCCCCCAGGGCTCTGGCTCCCGTGGTGTCCCTCCCGGGCTCCCTGTGGTGTCAGCGCCAGTGGCCTAAGGAGGCCTTCAAGCGAGCCCAGCCTCTGGGCTCTGGGAGCACCTCCTCTAGCTTCTCCTCCAGCCCTAGGGCTGGCCAGGCCGTCCTCCTGCCAAGGTCGATGGCTGATGACCTCTGCCTCACCTCATTCTCCACCCCCTACACCTCCCTACCCCACCCCGCTGTCTTTGCAGCTTCTCCAACTTTGTCACCTCATCACGGCGATGCCTCCTGAGCATGGGCTGTAGGCTCTGTTTACCTCACCAGATGCTGACTGAACCATGCCTCTTGGCATGGGACGGGGTGAGGGACAGGAGAGGCCTCCTGGGGGTTGGGAGGGTGGGAGTCCTTTGAGTCTGATGCTTTTGAGTCTGATGCCTCTGTCTCCCCGGGCAGACCCCTGAGGCTTCGTTGACTTCTGAAGCCGACTCCTCTCTCTACCATCCCAGTCAGGGCTGTCTCGAGAGGCCGGGTACTTGGCTGAAGCCGTGACCCATTATCTTGCAGTTCCTTCATTTGTGTGGTTGGAGCTGGCCCCTCGTGCCAGCAGCCACAGGCTGACTGGCTGCCTTTCCCTCTTGCCAAGCCCTCTCCCTCACCCTGCCCTGACCTGCCCAGGGTGGAGGGCCCACCGACCTCTGGCCCAAGCCTGCCATCCTATAGCTTCCTGGAAGCTTGTGTACAAGTGGGTAGAAAGGGTGAGGCTGGGACCAGCCTTGTGAAGAGGAAGCACTTATCCAGGGTTACGCAGTCAGGGACAGGAGGGCTCGACTCTGAGACACTTCCAGGCCACAAGTGTGGCCACAGGGCTTCCTGGAACAAAGCTGGGAAATCACCAGTTTAGTCCTGGCTTCTGTTTTATGTGCGAAGAAAAACAGTAGCCAGAGAGGAACAAGGCTTTGCCCAGAGTCACTGCACCAGTGGTGGAGCAGGTGCTCAGGCTGTGGTCCCTGTCTGGCACTGCCCCCAGCTCCTTGGTGGTTTTGAGAAACACAGGAGGTGAAAGCAGTGCCCGTCTGCTGGCAGAAGAGGCCTCGGCAGGCTAGGGTGGCCCCAGTGCTCATTCCCCAGGAACCTCTGCATCCAGTGGCCCACAAGGTCAGCAGAGGCCTCTCCAGGGCCAAGGTGTGCCCAGCCACTGTTGTGCGCGTGTGTGGCTTCCTGCTCTGGGAGTGGGTGCAGCAGTGTAGAAATCCCCGAGTACCTGCCAGCAGAACAGTGCCAGGTTGTGCAAGAGCTGTGTGCAGTGGTTGTGCGTGTGTGACTCTGTTTAAAAAAAAATACAAAACGGGAGGGTTGTGCTTTGCATGGATGAGGGGTGACTCAGCAGTGTCAGGGCCTCGAGGGAGGTGCCAAGGGAGACCAGCGTGGGGGGGCCTCCCTGAGGGTGCAGGCTGTATGTACACAGTCCTGTGGGAGCCCCAGCAGTGGGAATGGGGTGCCCCCTGCCCAGGCTGCTGACTGGCTTGTTGTGCACCTGTCGACTGAAAAAACAGACAACCTACAACGTCGGGTTGTGTTTTATTCAGCAATTTCCTGAGGACTTAAGCTCAGGACATAGCATCTCAGATAAATGCGAGCAAACTGTTCCAAAGAGGCAAGGGAGGAAGCCAGGTTATATAGAAGTTTTTGCAACAAATGACCAGGCAGTTGGAACATCAAAGGATTACTGTTAATGAAAGAAAACCAGGTTTCTCAAGGTAAGGAAGTTAACTCTGTTCCTTTTTTCCCCTGATGGCTCAGACAGTGAAGAATCTGCCTGTAGTACAGGAAACCTGGGTTCAGTCCCTGGGTTGGGAAGATCCTCTGGAGAAGGGAGTGGCACCCCACACTAGTACTCTTGCCCTGGGAATCCCATGGACAGGGGAGCCTGGCAGGCTACAACCCATGGGGTCTCAGAGTCAGACATGACTGAGCGACTGACACTTTGCCTTGGCTGCACCTCGGCTCTCCGGGGCCGGTTTCCGGTGTCCTCTCAGCCTAAGCCATCTCGGGCTGCTCTGTGGTGGGTGGCCGCGGAGGCTGCCATGGGCAGGGCTGTTTGGGAAGCCCGTATTTTCCTCCATCCTGAGTGTTTTCAGGGCTCAGCATCTGGGCAATGGTAATATGATGGCTTGATGACTGCAGCATCCTTGGTTTACTGATGTGGCAGGAAATGCTTTAGCTCTCACCTCCCACATCCAGCCCTCGCTCCCCACTGCCCCACTAGTGTGGTCCCTACCCCTGCCCCACCGCTGGCGGCTTTTCCACGCTTGGGCACACCCGCCAGCTCTGGGCGGCAGGCTCAGGTCAACCCACACTTGGAGTGAGGGACCCAGAGGCAGGCCAAGCCAGGCTCGGCCCATAGTCCCGTTTGGGTGGGAGTCCATGGGGTCTTGAAGAGTCGGACACGACTGAGCAACTTCACTTTCACGCATTGGAGAAGGAAATGGGAACCCACTCCAGTGTTCTTGCCTGGAGAATCCCAGGGACGGGGGAGCCTGGTGGGCTGCCGTCTATGGGGTTGCACAGAGTCGGACACGACTGAAGCGACTTAGCAGCAGCAGCGTGTGTAGGAGAGAGTCCCGAAAAAGATGTCTGTAGAGAGAAAGTCACTGCCTTATCACACAAGGCCTTCAGTGACTGGCCTGCCTGGACTTTGGTGTGTGAAAACAGAGAACCATGCAAGGCTTTGCTGCAGGTGACTGCGGATGAGGTAGAAATACTTCGGGAAGGTGGGTGGGGGAAGCGGGCGGAGCACGCGGGTGGAGCTAGAGCAGGGTGGACAGCTGGGGTGGATACCACGCAGTATCCACTGTAACTCAAGTGCTGAAGAGGGCTGGCTCAGGGCAGTGGCCACACAGGGGAGAACCAGGCTTGGTCAGCCTTGCTCAGCTGGCCCCCCAGGCCCCAGGAGGTGGGCCTGTTTGTGGGTGTACTGGTGGCCACTGGCAACATGGAAGAGCACAGAAGCCTCCCTGAGGTCAGGTGAGGGGAAGGGGGCGCACAGAGCCAAGTCTTGGGGGCCCCGGCAGGGGGGCTTCCTCCTTGAGAGGTGGGCAGAGCTGACACCAGCTAATGAACTAGTCCTGGGCCTATTCTTCCCCATGGATGCCACTCCCTGGGCTGACTGGCCCCTGGCTTGGTGGGGCTACTAGGCCTTTGTCTCTGTGGGTTCCTGGCTTCACCTTCACACCTGAGCAGTGAGTGGAGATGAATGATACAGAACATGCTTTCTCAGCAAACAGGGCACTCCCTCCATTGGAGACTGGGTAGGAGGCTGTGTTAGCCCGGGTGGAGGCTTCCTGTGTGTGTGTGTGTGTGTGTGTGTGAGAGAGAGAGAGAGAGAGAGAGAGAGCGAGAGAGAGAGAGAGAGAGAGAGAGACAACACCAGGAGGGCAAGGGGCTGGTCCTCCGGTCACAGGGACAAGCAGCCTGACGCCTTGAAGAGAGCCTATGAGAACGGCTTCCTCCACCATGTGAAGGAACGGGCTGAGGAGAGGTTTTCCTCCCTGATGTTTGAGGCACTGAATACCGTCCTCAGCGTCTGAAGAGATCGAGGGGCCATGTGTGAGCGTGCTAAGTTGTGTCAGTCGTGTCTGACTGTTTGCAGCCCTATGGAGCCCACCAGGCTCCTCTGTCTGTGGGATTCTCCAGGCAAGAAGGCATGAATAAGGAGAGTTGTTTTTGCTCTAGGCTGATGCCCTGGGAGCTGAGCCAAGTTCCATCCCACAGTTGTGCTGGGGGCCTGCGTGTAGGCAGGAGATTGGACTAGGTGACCCCTTGGCCTGCTGAACTTGATGTCAGACCTCCGGGGTGGCTGGTCTTGGCTGGCACCCACCCTGAGGACACGTGCCAGGCCATGGTGAGTATTTGGGTAGGGTTCCAGGAGCCCCGTCATGTTGCAGAAGGACTTCCCTTGCAGGCACACCCTGTATCAGGCAGCCCAGGACTTAAAAGGTACCCTCATAAAACAGAATCATGGTGATCTTGTCCATATTGGCAAGGGAAACAAGACCCAGGCTGGAGAGAGAGAGAGGGTGTAATGTTCTCAAGTATAAGTTTTTCTCCCATAAATTTTTAATTAAACCTCTGGCACCCATTATGTCTTCATCCCTGGAAAGCCCTTGCCGATGCCAAAATTACAAAATCATTTCAGAACACGTGTGAATCCAGTGAACTGACTTGCAGTTCCATGTGGGCACTGCTGGGACTGGAACTTTAATAGTTTCCCAGCGGCCTGATGGTTGCATTTCTGGCTGGTAAGATGGTGCTTAGTCCCTGGGCTGGAATTCCTCACCGCTCCGCAGTGTGCCCTGGAGGGGCTTGGCGACAAGTGCCAAGGTCCTCCAGTAGGTGAAGAGATCAGTGCCTCAGGGCTCTGGTTTGTCTTTCTCAAAGGTCTGCATTTCTGTTTGATTACCACCTTTGGAATTCATATAATCTTATCTATATTATCTTGGTACCCACCTTATAGCCTGGTATTGCTGGATAATTTAAGAAATATTTACATGTCTTCATGATGGTGTCAGCATATTTGATGGTTCAGGTTTGCTCCGAGGGAAGGCGAGATATAGCCTCAGTCCACCATATGGAGGAAGTTCTGTTTGGTTGCACCAATTTAGATGGAGAAAAGCCAGGGCAGAACAAGACCCATGCCAGTGAGCAGTGCCAGAGGCCAAGATGCCGGTGTGCTGGTGGCCAGGGTCACAGGCATATGGCAAGCGGATCCCAGCTTGATACTCAGTAACAGGCTGAAGTTCATTGGCAGTAATTGTGCTGGGGACTACGTGAGGAAGAGATTGCTAGAATTAGGATGAGGAGATTAAGAGTTTATTTAAGGCAGGTTTTCAGTGTGATCATAAGGTTGATGTGGCTTCAAGTGAATAAGATACCTCTGCAGAATTATCAAATAATCCCTTGTTAAAATGGGTGCTGCAGGCCTGTGTGCTGGGTTTGGGTTTTGTATGAAAGCTAGTTATCCTTGCAAACAAAGCCTCAAAGTTATTAATGTCACTTTGTTTGCACACATCTGTTTGCAGGCATTCGCTCTCCCTGGTGGTATTAATTACATCAAAATACAGCAACAGAACTGGCTCAAGGCCCTATCTCTCTACTATTAAACCCATTCTTGGCAATTGAACTGGAGCAAAACACATCATCTAATTTTGTCGGTAGTTTTGTTTGGATTTAATTTCCAAGTTGCCTGGGCGTTTTATGTATTCAAGAATTGCTAAATACGAGGAGTGGACAGCTCTGATATTTGTTTCTCTGTATGCATGCATTCATTTACCGGTACACTGATTGAGTTCCGACTGTGTGGGAGGCGTGTGCTGGGCGCTGAGCCTGCAGCAGTGAATGGATGAGATCGCTGTCTTCATGAAGTTGATAGCCTAGAGAGGGAAAGAGACCCCAAACCAAACAAAAGCTGCGCAAACAAATGAGTAAATATATAATAACATTATGAGGTGGAGATACAGAAAAAGTTACCTGGGTAAGGAGACAGAGCAAACAGAGTGACCTAGGTAGGATGGAAAGGACAGGCTTCTCTGAAGAGGTGACATTGCTCAGAGACCTGAGTGAAGCGTGCTGGTCGGGAGAAGAGAGTTCTGGCTTTGTTGTTGTTGTTCAGTTGCTAAGTCATGTCCAGCTCTTTGTGACCCCATGAACTGCAGCACACCAGGCTTCCTTGAGTATCTCCCAGAGTTTGCTCAAACACATGTCCATCGAGTCAGTGATGCCATCCAATCATCTCATCCTCTGTCATCCCCTTCTCCTCCTGCCATCAGGCTTTCCCAGCATCAGGGTCTTTTCCAGTGAGTCAGCTCTTCACATCACATGGCCAAAGTATTGGAGCTTCAGCTTCAGTTCTAGCTTAGGAAGCAGCAAAGACTCCTGAGATGGGGATGAGATCAGTGTGTGTTGTATAATATTAATTTGTGATGTGAATAAACATTTGATAGTCATCAACTCATGATGAATCTGAGTTCTTGGGGTTTGGGGGTCTGCAGTGAGAAGTGGGGTAACCTTTCAGCCTCTTGAGGGTAAGAGGGCCCAGAAGGAGCCCAGGGCCATACAGAGGAGCAGCCCAGGAAAACAGAGGTGTTCCTTCAGGCTTGCTAGCTTGGCAAGTAGCTACAGTGCTTTGGGCTGAAGGAGAGCAGAGGAGCTGCTGGCCCCCTGTCCTATCCCCCTGCCACGCCCACCCCAACACCACGACCATCCAGAGTTGCATCAGAATCACCTAGAGGCTTGTTAAAACACACATGGCTGTGCCCCACCCCCAGATTTTCCTGGGGTGGGGCCTGAGAATGCATTTCATCCAAGTTCCCAGGTGATGCTGCTGCTGTTGGTCCAGGGACCACACCTTGAGAATCACGGAGAGCCAACTGAAAACTATGCTGGGATCTGTCCAGAATGACTCGAGAAAGAATGAGGACCAAGCCTTCGAGAACGGGCCTGCCCAGGCTGCACGCAGATAGTCCTCTGGCTCAGTGGGCCCTGCTGCAGAGTGACAGCAGTGATCCTGGGGCCCCCAGGGCAGGACCAGGTCGGCGCTTGCTGAGTGCTG
This sequence comes from Antilocapra americana, assembly GCA_007570785.1. Lineage (NCBI taxonomy): Eukaryota > Metazoa > Chordata > Mammalia > Artiodactyla > Antilocapridae > Antilocapra > Antilocapra americana. The sequence goes on along the minus strand of ML661896.1, from coordinate 5,074,949 downwards.
GTACACGTGTGTGACACATGTTGCCCAAGCATCAGTGCACCCAGGCCGGCTGCTGTGGCCAGGACAGTCAGGAGCTTCCCGGGTCAGGTCCTGCAGCTGAGGAAGGTGGGGTGGGGTGGGGTGGGGTAGGGCACGGTCCTGGCCCAGGGCCCAGGGCAGCCAGCGGACTGATGCCAAGAAAGCTCCAGCATTAATGTCAGTGCCCAGAGTTTCTCACCTCTGCCCTGTGGTTCCAGGGTCTGGCAGTTTGCCATCTTCTCCTGCCCCTGACTTTAGTCTGGTCTCCCAGTGCGGCTGTGTGTAAAGATCCTCTGCCAGTGGTTTGGTGCTCTGGAAATGGGAGGCAGTGTTCCTGGCCTGATTTTCCCAGACGAGGCCTCTGTTCTTTGCCTTGGTGCAGCCATGGGTGTGGGTTTGAGTGTCCAGGGGAAAGGGAGGCTGCGGGCTGTGCTGGGCACCCCAGAAGCATGGCGGGAACTGATGGGGAACAGTTGAGCCAACGGTTCCACACACTTGGAGAATAAACCCCGGCTTCCACAGAAGTGGCAGAAAATTGATTTTTTGTGGCTTCTGTGGTCATCCTGAAGGATTTGGTAGTGTGAAAACTGGGCCCATTTCTCCGCTGTCTGTGCCCTGTGCTGCCAGGTCTAGTGCCGAACAGGCTTGTCCCAGAGGCAGAGAGGCTCCTCCAGCTCCTCCCACCACCTCGTGTCCCAGGAAGGGATGTAGGGCTTGTCGCACTCGGCTGCCCTCCGTGGCCAGCTGCTGCTTGTCTGGTGCTTGCCTTTCAGGGCTGCTGCCACAGATATGAAAGGCGTCTGTGAACCTGAGCCGAGCTGGGGTTAGGGAATCTGTCTAGGGGTGCAGCTGTGGCCCTTTGCTCTCTGGGGCGGGGTGGGGCGGGACTAGGGTGGCTGCCTTGGGGAGCTCAGCATCTCCGTGTCTGTTCAGTCCCTCGGTGGGTATTGCTGTTGGCACTGGGGAGGCAGCAGCCAGCTAGAGGGGGTCTGGGGTGGCCATGACCCTGGGTGTTGGGCAGCCTGGCCAGGGATGGGCCTTGTCTGGGAATAGCAGCCGGTCTTCAGCATGTGGCCCCCGTGTGTACGGAGAGTGAAACAGTCCGGGCCCCAGGGGCTGAAGGTTCCCACGGCTCGGGAGGAAGATGCAGCTACCGCCCGACGATTCCTGGAGCTCCTGTTGGCTTTGGATGATCTCATGGAACGCTTGGCCAGGGTGCTGTGGGGCAGGGCTGCCACCTCTTGGCCCAGCAGGCAGCACAAGGAGCGCTTAGCCTTCCAGAGATGTGCGGTGTGGGGTGCCACCCCCGCCCCCAGCCAAGCGTCCGGGGAGCAGAAGACCTGGCTCTGTCCCAACTCTGTCCCACCAACTGAGCCGCCCGGGGAACACCTCCGCACCTCTCTGGTCCTTAACCTGCTCTCTGGCAGGAGAGACTCTTCCCTGCCTTGCTGGGCTGCAGTCCGTGGGTCACAAAGAGTCAGCCATGGCTTAGCAACTGAATGACAAAGTCCCGCACCCTTATCCACATTCAGAGGGGGAGAATCAGGTACAGAAGGAGTGTGCACTTGGGAGGTTGCTTTTGTTGAGGCTTGGAATCTGGAAATGGGTCATCTTTTTGGCGGTCCTCCCTGACGTGGCGTTATCAGGGCCTCCCCCTGTGAGCAGCGTGGCCTGGCCTCGTTTGAGTGTTTCCATCCTGCTGGACTTGTTGGAAGGATGCGTGCACGTGCTGTAAGTGACATGCTGCCAAAAGATGTCAGTTCATCAGGGGGTTTCATGCTCAAACCCCTGAAAAGTGGCACGTGTTTCTTGTTCCTTGTCTTGTTTCTGATGGCCGTGTCTGTTGCCCATGCCCGGTGGCACCGGTGTTTGAGCTCGAGGTTGTGGTAGGGCTGTAGGGGAGGGGAAGGAAGAGGAGTGGAGACGAAAAGCGGAGCATTGCACAGCTTAGCAGGATAGGGAATAAAGATTCTTTCTTTAGGAAAAGTGTGGAATGGGAGCCCAGTGGAAATAATAATAATGTATGGATATAGTGTTATAAATATGGTTATTTTCCCCCAACTTTGGCCTGATCAGGCTTATTTGCCCTGGCATTGTATGTATCACATATTAATACCTATAATTACTAAAGAGTAGCTAACTTTTACCAGACTTTTAAATTAATCATTTATTGAGACTGTGTTGGGTCTTAGTGTTGGCATGTGGGATCTTAGTTTCCTGACCAGGGATCAAACCCAGGCCCCTTGCACTGGGAGTGTGGATTCTCAGCCACTGGACCACCAAGGAAGTCCCTTTACCAGACTTTTATCTGCAAATGGCATAAAGTACTAAGCCCTTTAATCTTCATTGTTTCATGTAATTATCTCAAGAGCTCTACAGGTAATTATCATTCCCATTTTAAAGTGAGGGAAGCAGAAGCTGAGAGATCTTGTCTGAGGTCCACTGAGCCAGGGCGGGGGTCCAGCAGCCCGAGCCCTCGCCGTAGACCCTGGGTTTACTTAGACCCTGAGAGTACCACTTCCTGTGCGCTAGGTTGTGCCTGTGAAGGATCAGCAGGCAGGACAGTGCTTTCGTTATAACAATGATGAGGAGAGTGATCCAGTGGTGGTCGGGGCAAAGGTTCTGGGGCTGGGCTGCCTGACTCCCGATGCCCAGTTGGGTGGCCTTGGGCAAAAGAGTGACCTATGGCTCAGTTTACCCATCTGTGCCTCTCTCAAGGGTTGTTGTGAGGATTAACACCTGGGAGAGGCCTTGAAGAAGGCTGTTGATACGTGATCATCATTGGTCCGTCACTGACCCCTGAGCATTCTCCTGGCCCACACTGGAGAGGTAGCTGTCGATGGGTTAGGATGGAGACTGGCATGAAACAGGTGCCCAATATATATTCTCTGGATGAGGGAATGGAGTTTACCAGGCAGTTTGGAGGGCTTCTCTAGTAATCAATCTTTTCTTCAAAGGGTCTTCCCTACAGTTTACTGTCTGAGACCAACCCACAAACAGGGCTGACCCTATCTCTCATCCACACTGGCCAGCACGAGCTCCCTGGGTCTGCCAGGTGGGAGAATCACGGTGGCCCCCAGTGCCTGCTGGAGGCACAGTCTTCTTAGAGAGGCAAGCGATGGCAGACGCCAGCTCTCCAGCCTGTGGGGCGGGGGGCGGGGGAGGGTTGGGAAGCTGGCTGTTTTCTGAACAGTGGGGGCCACTCTGTGTGGGTGTGTGAGCTGCGGAGCCGGAGCCCTTGCCCGAGCCTTGTGGGAGGGGGCTCAGAGGGCTGGGCGAGCCAGTGCAACAGGCCTCAGGCTGTCAAGGTTAACAGATAGGCCTTGCCTCTCCCCTAGGAAGTCATTCAATTTCTCCCCTGACTCAGGCCACATTGTTTCAAAGCATGTGGTATAAACTACTAACCACTGGGGAATCGCTTGAATTAACAAACTCATTTTTCCTGAGACCTGAGTTTGAACTTGAGTGAGGAGTTCAGGGCTCTTTTGCAGAAATCCAATAGATCAGGAGAACTCATGTTACACCATGTTTTCAACCTTGATCAAATGCACATTTTGCATGGTGGGGCCTTCTCCACGCCTGCACACTGCAGCTGCACGGATAGCTGAGGACCGAGGAGGCCAGGGCAGGAGCTGGCACAAGGGCTGGGCTTTTGGGGAACCTGGCCCTCTGCTTGGGTTGGAAGGCGCTTCAGAAAGGTTCCTCTCTTCCTCTCCCCCTCCTCTCTTCCCAAATCCTGCCTCCCTCATACCTGCCCTTCTGAGTGCCATTACTCAAGAAGAGGTATGAAGGTTTTGCTGGAATGAGCCTGGGTTCTGGACTCAGTCACAGGGCCGCATCTCAGGTCTCTGGTGTGTCTTGTCTCTGCCTGTGAAGAACTGCTGGGCCAGTCTCCTCTTCACCAGGGCGACTGGCTACAGGGGCCACCATTGATCTGTGAGGTCAATAAGGAGTCAGTCAGCCTCCCACGGCCAGCCCCACCCAGGTAGCCCACAGCCAGTCCTGAACCTAGAGCAGGCACTCAAAGGAGGCCTGGAGATGGCTCCACATCCTAGAGGCCAGAGGCCAGTCCCAGAAGGCCAGGAGCTCCCTGGGGACAAGGGTTCCATATGTGATATAAACTGGAAACCATAGAGCAGATGGATGGCTGAGTGTGGAGAAGGTGGTTCTCAGGGAGGAGCTCATATAAGAAGGGTAGGCTCCTCTTCCTGGAGGAGGCTGGGTGGCATCTGGAGCCCCAAGAGAGCAGGCTTGGCCATTCTGATGAGGAACTTCCCAGAAAACACCATTACTCCCCAAACCTTGTCCTTTGCCATCCAGATATGGGGGATTCTGTTTTTGCGAGGCAAGGGGTGTATGGCCCAAACTAGTGGTTCTTAAGCCAGGCCCAGAATCCTGATCACCTGGGGGGCTTTGTGACATTGTCAATGCACAGCTCCTCCCCAGATCTATATAGTCAGTTGCCCTTGGGTAGGGTCTGTGTTCTGAAGCTCCCCAGAGGGTTACAGTGCTGGGCTAGATTCCAGAGACCCTCCCCCTGCATGGGGTGGCTGTGATCAGCCCTCTTCCTTCCCTATTTGGGCTTAAAGGACATGAGTCTATGGAGACATGCTTGGTGGAACCTCTGTGGGTTTCAGTGTCCCTAGGGCCCAATAGCCAACTCCCAGCTCAGCTCAGGCTGTAGGTGGCAACCTGTGGGCCACAGGGTAGGACTACTGGGCCCCACAGGTAGGAGATGATGGTTCAGGTTCTCCCCTCTGCTGGCCTCTCTCCACCTGACAGTGGAAGGCCCTCACCCTCTCCTCTGCCCTCTGGCTTTGTCGCTCAGCCTAGGGAGAGCTGGCTTTGGGAAATACGATTTTCAGCTATAACCTCTGCTGTTCTGCAGTTCTCTTGGGGTTTTCTCATCTAAGTTCCAGGGCAGGGGATCAGTTTGGCGCAGACTTTTAGGTCAATGGCAGCCCATTGATTATTGCCTTGGGGGCAGTACAGAGGGCTGACAATAGAAAACACGGCAGTCAGTGCTCCTGGGGTGGACCAGTATTGTTGTTCAGTCACTCAGTCATGTCCTACTCTTGGTAACCATATGGACTGAAGCATACCAGACTTCCCTGCCCTTCACTATATCCTGGAGTTTGTTCAAACTGAAATGACAAGCTCATTTTCATTTTGGCTGAGAAGAGGTCAGGGACCCAAATGAAGCCCAGAGTGGGTCCTGAACCATCTTCTGACCACAGGCATGGCCCTTTTCTTGTGTGTTTTAGAGCACTGGGGGCTGGGAGGGTAAAAGTTGCCTGTGGGTCGCTTGGCTGCCTTGGTTTTCTTGTGTTGGGGAACTTTTATGATGGAATGTCTTCATCTGAGCTTTCTATGACGCTGGATGAAAAGTGTTGTGTGAACTTTTCTGGGCAGAGGGTCCGTGATGTTCAGTCACTCAGTTGTGTCTGACTCTTTACAACCTCATGAACTGCAGCATGCCATTTTCCTCTCTCCTCCACTATCTTCTGGAGTTTGCTCAAACTCATGTCCATTGAATCGATGATGCCATCCAACCATCTCATCCTCTATCACCCCCTTCTCCTCCTGCCTTCAATTTTTGCCAGCATCAGGGTCTTTTCCAATGAGTCAGCTCTTTGCATCAGGTGGCCAAAGTTTTGGAGCTTCAGCATCAGTCCTTCCAATGAATATTCAGGGTTGATTTCCTTTAGAAGTGACTGGTTTGATCTCCTTGTAGTCCAAAGGGATTCTCAAGAGTCTTCCTCAGCACCACAGTTCAAAAGCATCATTCTTCGGTGCTCAGCCTACCTTATGGTCCAGCTGTCACATCTGCACATGATTACTGGAAAAACCGTAACTTTGACTATAGGGACCTTTGTCAGTAAAGTGATGTCTTTGCCTTTTAATGCAGAGGGTCTCTACCTCTTTAAAATTCTCCCAGGATCCCTAGACTCAGTCATGGAAGATCACTGCTTATTGGAACTTATCAGTTAAACGAGTTTCTTGTCTTCTACTATGGAGCATGTGGCCTGGCTCTTTCTCATCAAAGGCCTGAGGAGGTGCCTTCAGAGTCTTTGCTGATGCCGTTGGCACCAGTCAGGGGTATTCTCACCCAGGAGAGGGAGCCCAGGGCCTGTGTTGTGTGTGCATGCTCCCCACTGCTGGGTCAGTACCTGGCTAGGGAGAGAACTTTGACTCGGGTCCAGAAGTGTTATTTTGTATACCTCCCCCTGTTCCTCCAAAAGACGTCACCTCCCCAGGGCTGGGGAGCCATGTGAGCCTCTTAGAATGTGTGCCCACTAGGAGAAAGAACTGCCTTCCTTTGGTGCCTCTTTAGGGGTCATCATGGCTCAAGGTGGTTTAGCCCATAACCAGAGTGTTCGCCCTGTGGCTTCCTGTCCAGGTCACGGCCAACTTTCCTGGATGCTAAGGGGTTCTCTGAAAAGATGAGATCCAGCGGTGAATGTTGCTGCACCTTCCTGAAAGCTGCCGTCACACAAGGTATTAGTTACGTGCCCAGAGCTTCTGATGGGGACGTGCCAGTGCCCCGGCTGGAAGGCCTGAAAACAACCTCGGTGGTGGTGCAGGTGCTGACAGTGGGTGCTGCCACCCACCCACAGCCTGTGCTTCGCGTGGACACGTGTGCACTGTTTATGCGGCTAATAGGCATCTTCACTGAGGGTGACGTTTGCATGCTATAAAAAGTCCATTAACTGAATTTAAGCTTCTCTGGGGATGGTGGGGCCTAATCTGTATTTGGCATGTGATGTGGTGGGAGCTGGAGATGCAGATACCCCTTCTGCTGGGCCTTTGCTGGGGTTGGAGACGTGGACTTTGCCAAGTGAGTAGATGAGTCAGTGAATGCACGGGTGTGTGAGACAGTGAGAGAATGACATCTTCAGGGCCAAGCATGACTCGCGCACAGAATGAGGCTGTTTTCCGAAGTATTCAGTAAACAGGCTCTCGTTTCAATGTCAAGTGACACAGCCGAAATTCTATATGGGAACAAGACAGCTTTGTTATTTTTGCAGATCGAAGTGTTTTTAAAATACTGCTCTCTGTTTTTAAATCAACTGTTCAGAAAGCGTTTTTGTGTTTAAGCTGAAGACTTCACAGGTTGAGCATCTACAGGCGTTTAACCTTTTCCTGGTGCTGTGTTTTAAGCTGGAGTTGAGGATTGTTTGTGCACTTTAGCAGGGCGCTTTTGTCCATCCCCCGAGCCCCTGAGCCACAGGTGGGTACAGATTTGTTTGAAGCAAGGTCTCTGCTGCTCCTCTCGGGCCACTGCAGAGTTTGAGTGACTCAAAGACTCCTGGCCCGGAGGTGTTCCCCAGTCACTCCCTCCCCTGGACCTCCTAGAGAATGTCCACCTCATGCTTCTTGGGGCTCACACCTGAGAACAAGCGAACTGAGAGCTCCTGGGGGCAAGCATGGACCCCTCTTTTCTGAAGCCCTTTACTAGTCCATTGCTGGACTTTTCTTACCCATAGAGTGTCTGATGGCACTGTCCCAGACAGCTCAGTGTGGGTGGTGGGAAGCCACAAATTGGCGCTCTGGCTCCTAGGAGGCACATGCTGTGGGAGAAAAGACACTTCAGAACCAGAGCATCCTAAGCTCGAGTCCTGGCTCTGCCACCCACTAAAAATATATTTGGAAAAGGGACATGACTCCTCTGAGCCTCAGTTTGCTTACGTGTAAAACGGGGATGCTGCTACCGTACCTCACAGATTGTTTTGAGGGTTCTGTGAAAACGATGATGATTAAGTGCCTCACTCAGAGTAGATGCATGAGAACAAAATCACAACAGCTTAGATCTGACTCCTGACTCTACCTCTTACGTGAGCCTGAAGCTCAGCGAAAACAAGTAACTTGCTGGATTCTCTGTAAATGGTGTGCTGTCTCCTCTCACCTCCTGGTGACACGCACCTTGAGCACCAGGCGAGCCTGTGGGTGCTGATGATCATGACACTGGCCCTCTTTGCTCGCTGGTCAGGCCAGCCAGCAGAGGGTGAACACCCCTCACCACCACCACCACCTTTCCATGAACTATGGGTGCTGCCAGGCTCTTGTCTGCATGTTGGGGTTGCAGTGATTTCACAAGCATCCTCCCAGCCTGGTTTGGGGAGTTTGGAGCTGCAAGGTCTTAGCAAGCACCCTCTTTCCCAGGCAGGCCCCCGAGCCCACCTCACCCCACCTTTTGATTGCTAGCAGGCCTCAGAACTGGCCAGGCAGTGGAACGCGGCCCGGCCCTGACCTCGGGCCCGAGCCCCCGTGGTGCCCTGCCTGTCATGCGTGTGCAGCTCCATCAGGGTTGGCTCCCTGGGCCCGGGGGCTGCCCTGTGCTCCTCTGCGTCCCTGGCCGAGCGCACCGAGTTATGTAATGCTGCTGAGCCAACATTTCTAAGTCGCGGCCAATTTGCCGGCCTCGAGTTACACTGTGCAGATGCTCTGCGGTATGGTTGGCTTTTGTCTCGGAGGCCGTAAGCAGATAGCATAACTCCGCTTACCATTAGACATTTCGCAAATCATCTGGGCTCGAGCGTGCCGCAGCCAGACAGTTCATTTATGTTGCGAACGGTATGATTTGTAAAGTAATAAATTTCCCTTCTCTCTGCCAGCAATAAAGTATAGCAAGCAGGCGAGGCCAGAGCCCTCCAAAAATACCCTGGCTCCTAGTAAGACCTGGAAGAGGGCTCTGTCAGGTTCTGTCTCCGCTTCTGCCTTCAATGGGTTCTGAGAAGTCAGGTTTGGGCCATAAATCCCCTCTACCATCTGGGTGACTCGGGGCCCTGGCACGGACTTGTTATTAGCATGTATAATTGGTCCCCTACCATGACGCATTTGTCACTTACTGGGCCTCTCTGCATCCTGGCATGAAAGGGCGGCGTGATGCAGTGACGGGCAGTTGCTACCCACCCCTCCCTCTGTCTGTCAGCACATCTGTGCTCAGGGCCAGGTCAGGGCTGTTTGTCCTGGGAAGTCAATGGCAGACACACAATTGTGGGGAGATGTGCTGGTGGCAGCGACTTTCAGCCTCCGGGGAAGGCGTGCGTGCCACAGCCTCTGGGAAGGCCTTGCTCCTCTCAGGGTGCAGGGCTGTCTGTTGTGAAGTTAGTTGCTCTGGGCAGAAAGTCAAGGACTGGTTTGGAATGAGCTTTGGGATGTCCGAGTCCCAGTTACCTTCTCGGAGGAGGGCACCTGTGATCAGTAGATGCTTCCACATCTACTGGAGTTGTCAGGGGGACCCCAGAGCTGCAGCCCAAAGAGCCAGCCATGGTCTGGGACCCCAGAGTACAAGTGCATGGCTTGGAGTCCCCAGTTTAAAAAGAAAAAATGTATTTATTTGTGCTGTGCTGAGTCCCACGTGCAGCATGAGGGATCTTCGCTTGTGGCATGCAAACTCCTCGCTGCGGCACGTGAGATCTAGCTCCCGGACCAGGGATCGAACCCAGGTCCCCTGCTCCGGGAGCTCAGTGACCCAGCCCTTCGGCCACCAGGGAAGTCCTTGGAATCTCCATTTTTGAGCATCCCTGTCTTCTTGTCCTCTGTGGTGGCTTCCATGTAGAGACCTGGCTCTGTCTCTGACCTCTGCCCCAGGTGATCACAGCACCTGCTCTGTTAGACACTATGCCAGTCAGCGATGTCTCTGGGGACATCGGGGTCATGTCACGTCTGGGGAAGTGGAGCCCGGGGAATGGTCCACAGGCTGCGACTGTCCTCATGCTTAGCTGCAGGATGTTCCTCACCCACCTTACCTTCTTCTCCCTTCTCTACCTCTGCCTCCTCTTCTTCCACCTTTGATAATTTGCTTTTTTAAAAATCGCACCCTAAAATAAAATAACATTTGAGAACTACATATAGAAAAAGGAAGTTCTCTGTAGTGCAGTCAAAACAACGTAGTCACAGTGATGGTTTTGCTGTGTTTCCTCCACGCTGGCCTTTGGTAGTCCCTCGAGGGACACCCTCCCTCAGTCAGGGCAGCTTTGCCACCTTTGAGGATGTCCTGGGCTTCCACAGTGCTCTTTGTCTGAAGAGGGGTGGGGGTGGGCAGGTAGATTCACTCCTCCAAGTGGGTCATGAGGCGGGTGTGCTTCCCAAAGTCAGAGTACCGCCTTGGAGGTGGGCCAGTGGGAGCACAAGAAGGAGCTGAGGCCTCCAGGGTCCCACACGACCTACTTGGTCCTCCTGTCTGGCACCACGGCCTCCACGGACGGTCCTGCCCCGTTGCTTCCTTCCAGCCTAAGCAGGTCCGTCCCTTGGTGACTTCACTCCCGACCTGTTGACCTCGGGCCACTTGACTTGCCTGTCTGGGCCTCAGGGGTACCCTGAGGTGTGGGGCATGATCCCTGCTGGGGGGGGTTGTGTGAGGATGAAAGGAGATGGCCTGGCATCCGGAGGGCTTCAGCAGTGCCTACCAGCTGTGCGGAGGTAGTGCCCCTTGCCTACCGCGGCCCGGGGCTGTCTCATGGCTCAGTCCTGGGAGGGGCCCACACACTCTCCCTGCCCCGCCCTGCCTGGGCAGTGCGCAGCCTTGCCCTGGAGGTGATGTTTCAGGGCCTGGGACTGAATACTGAGAGTCCAGAAGGAAAGCCTGCTGGGCAATTAAGAGAGCGAGGAGTGACCACTGAAGGGAAGAGTCTAGTCTTTGAACCTTGTTCTAGAGGAGAGTGGGCAAGGGTGGTGGGGTGACCTGGGCCATGGGGAGGCAGGTGCTCATTGCCATCTTGGTCTCTTTGGAGAGAGGTGAGGGCTGAAGGCGGAGAGTGTGGTCAGGACCTACTGGCCAAAGCCCAGAGGAGAAAGGCTGAAGAGAAAGAAATGTGGCTACAGATTGCCAGGGAAGATGACCTGAAACTAGTGCTGAGGCTCCAAGGGCCAGGAGTCCTGAGCAGGAGACCTAGGACGGAGTTTTGCTGTGTGGCCAGGGCTGCAGGGGAACCAGTACACTGCCCCCAGGGAACCGAGCCTGGTGCCCAGACTTCAGGTTGTTTGGGCACAGCCAGGAGGGTTGATAGGGATTGGTGGAGGGCCCCTGGTTTTGGCAGGATGCCCCACGCCACTCCCTTCTTTACAGAAAAATGGCAGATGCCCGTTGAGGAGATGTGATGTGCCAGGCACCATGGAGGCACTTGATGTACATGAGCTCTTTCATTTACTCCTCACTGCAGCTCTGTGAGCAGGAGTCAGAATGGGGAAACCGAGGTTCAGCGAGGTCTAGTGATTTGCCCACTTTTCCCAGCTAGGAAAGAACCAGAAACAGGGTTCCAATCACTTCAAAAACGTCTACTAGACCATAAGCTCTGTGAAGGCAGAGCCCAGGCCAGTCATGTTCTCTCTGCCCCGATACACAGCCAGCTGCCTGGCACAAGCAGGACGGAGCGGATGTGGCCACGAGGGTGGAGATGCCCCAGATCTGCATGGTTCCTGGTGCACACCTGGCATCTCCGGCTCTCCACTGGCCGTTTCTCTCTGCCCTGCCTGGGGGCATTCGGTTCGCCAGTAGGGCACACCTTGGGTGGACAGCACCCTTCTCCCAGCTATCTCCCAGACAGTCTAGACCCTGAAAAAACTGTCAAGTCACAAGTTTTCCTTGGGTTTTGATAATTGATGATTCATGTTTGCAAGGAAGGCAGGAAAGTGACTCATGCTGATTTAATAAACCTACGAATATTCTCAAGAATCATCTGATAAATCGCAGGCTGGCAGCCCACTCCCCCACGCCTGCCAGTACCAAGCGCCCAGAAATCACCAAATTCAACAAGCCTGCAGAAAATTCAATCTCCCCAGCAGTATTTTCCTTATTCGAGCTAATAGCACAAGGCGCCTTTCTTCTGGCACTGCGGGGTGGACCAGGGGGCCCCGCTGCCTTCCCTGGGGTTCCGTGGGAGAAGTACTGCGAATGCTTCCCATGCGGCAAGTTCCTGAGGCTTCAACAGCGATGAGAGTTACTGGGACCTCCCAGGGTTTACCTTGTGCTCTTGGAACCAGTGGCTGAACCCCTGGGGAGCCAGCCTCGTGCCCCAGCTTCTGAATGCTGGGGTAATGTAAGCAAGGACCCCCTTCCCCGCAGAGTAATGAGAGAACAAGGCCGACAGCCGCCATCCCGGCCTCTCTGGGCCGTGTCAGGACTAACACACCTCGGTCAGGCGTGCGGAGCTCAGGTTTCTTGATATAAACAAGCGGAGGTGAAACGTGGCAGCCCAGAGGGGCAGCCCAAGGTGACAGGGAATGCGTCATTTCAGATGGCTCTCTGGCGACAGAGATGATCCCTGACATCTAGCAGGTATTGACACGGGGGTTAATCCTCCTGGTTTATGGTTCTGTGCAGTCTCCAGTCTCTGCTCCAAAGCACTCAGGCCAGTGGGCTGGAGAAAAACTTCAAAGATACACTAGGTCAGCATCAATGCAGAGATCCTGTTACTGTCTGCATGCTCTCATTCAGGGCTGAGTCCTCACAGAAGTTCCAAAGGAGCGGATGGGGGTGCCATCTTCGGATGTTAGGGGTTTCCTAAATCTGGTGGCTTTTCTGCAAGTTCTTTGGTATTCCCTCCTCATGTTTACTGACTTCATGGAAGTCAAGCTCCATGAAGAGTCCAGCCAGAGGAGCAAGGATTCTTCCTTGGTGAGTCTGTACTTGGTTAGGGTGCAGTCTTCCCCTCCCGGCTCATTCTTCCCTCTTTCTATTCACCTATCCAAAAAAAAAAAAAAGGATTGAATGTGATAGTGTATATAAAGCATTTAGTGTCATGTCATGACTGGCTCGGTAAGTGTTAGTTTTTATTATCAACATTCATATTATCCCTCTTATTTAATATCTATTGCATGCCAAACAAAAAAAGGTGAATAATGCTACTAACTGGTGAAAGGACTGCACGAGAGCTGGAAATCATCGGGACAGGCTAACCTCACCCCTCACACTGCAGGGGGGCCTAGCAAAGCCCTGAGGGATGCAAAGACAGACTGAAGTGGTCTCCCCAGGAGAGCGCGGCTGTGCCTAGGACACAGGCCTCCAGCCATGGCCTGCGGCTGTCAAACTGGGATGGGGTGGTCTGAAGAAGCTTCCTGAAGTGAGCGGGTTTTAGGATGAGCTTTGGAATAAGAGTAGGAATGAGACCAGCCGGAGAGGAGAGAAGAGAAGGGACCGAGTACTGCCTAGCCTCCACAGAGGGAGGGGGCTACAAGTGGGGAAGGACCCGGACGGGGTGGGGGGGGTCACACAGCCATCTGTGTAGCGTCATTTGAGGAGACCCGAGGAGGCGTCATTGTCCCCATGTGACTCTGTTATTATCAGCAGGTGCTTCTTCCTGGCCTGCGCAAATCAGAACCGCTGGGGTTGGGGCTCAGCCTGCTCATGCTCGGGGCGGGGCCCATGGGTCTCGGCTGCAAGCCACAGGCCCGGAGTGGATTCCTTAGGGAGAGGAAGCCCATTCAGTCCTGATGTGTCATCAGCCCCTTGCGTTTGTTTCCTCGGGCTGTTGCAACAAATTACCAGGAACCTGGTGGCTTAAAACAACAGAAGTTTATTCTGTCACAGTGTTGGAGGCCAGAGCTCAAAATGCAGGTGTTGGCAGGGTCGGTTCCTACCCCAGTCTTTGAAGGAGTATCTGTCCCATGCCTCATGTGGAGCTTCTGGGGGCTGCCGCAGCCATGGGCTTTCCATGGCTTGGAGCTGTGTGACTCGTCTCTGCCGTATCCACCCTCATGTGGCCTTCCCTTCTGTCCGTATCTTCTCCTCTTCCTTTAAAGGCGCTAGTCATTAACTGTGGCCTTACCGGTGGATCCAGGGTGGCCTCTTAATTGGATCTGCCAAGGCCCCTTCTCCAAATACATCTGTTCACAGTCACAGGTTCTAGGAAGCCACCACTCCATCCACTGCCCCACTAAAGAAGAATGGAAGTGTGACTCGAGAGATGGGTTACATGGTAAATTTTGATGGCATGAGGGGTTAAGTCTGGTTGAGACACAGATCTGGGGGTACCAGGAAGACTCCCAGAAGTGTTTGGCCTTGGGCGTAGGGATTTGTTTTTTGTTTTTGTGTTTTTTGAGACTGAGAGCACAGCTTAGAAGTGCTGTTCAGGGACATATGGGCATCCAGCAAGGCCTGTTGACAGAGTCCACCATGTTGGGAATGGAGCGTTGAGACCACAGCCCACTCTTGGAATGGTCCAGAGCAGTGCAGTCCAGCAGCACTTTCTACAGCGATGGAAATGTTCTTCATAATCCTAGGCATCTGACATAGTGGCCGCCAGCAGCATGTGTCTGCTGAGCTCTTGAAATGTGGCTAGTCCCTGGTGCTTCCGATGGTAAAGAATCTGCCTGCACTGCTGGAGACCCAGGTTCGATCCCTGGATCAGGGAGATGCCCTGGAGGAGGGAGTGGCCACCCAGTCCAGTATTCTTGCCTGGAGAATCCCGTGGACAGAGGAGTCTGAAGGGCTACAGTCCATAGGGTTGCAAGGAGTTGGACGCAACTGAGCCAGTAACACAGCGCTAGTGCCACAAAAGGCTAGTTTTTACTTCTATCCAATCTTAATATACTATATTTAGACTTAAGTAGACCTACATGGCTAGTGGCTACCTATTGGCCAGCACAGCTCTGAAATGTCTTGATTTGACCCTTTCCCCTCATCTGTTCTTCATTTCACTATCAAAAATACATTTCATCATAAAGAGCTTAAATTGCTCTTTTGCTTTTTTATCTGTGTAATGCTTACGTTTTAACTTTTGGCTGAGGTATAGAGGCCAGATGGAGGTGACTGGTCTTAGCCCCAGTACGAGAAAATGTGGCTGGCTCCTTGAGTAAAGGGAAAAGAGCGGTGTTTTCTACAGACACTCTTGCAGTTGACAGTTGCCTGGTAGTTAAGCTGGAGATGCAGCTAGAGAGGCCATGGTGAAATGTATCCTTGCTGGCAGTGAGGAGGTTGCCTGGCAAGGTTCCTTGGAACCTGAAGAAAGGGATGATTGCCCACATCAACTCCTCTGGCCCACTTTTGGGAGTCTATGAGTTTGGACCACTTTGTTCCTTTGTTTGGCTTCTGGAAAGCCACAGATAAAATTTGCGTCTTACAAAGCTATGTGTGCTGGGTCGCTTCTTTGCAACCCTATGGACAGTAGTCCACCAGGCTCCTCTGTCCATAGGATTTCCCAGGCAAGAATACTGGAACAAGTTGCCATTTCCTACTCAAGAGCATCTTCCCGACCCAGGGATCAAACCTGCGTCTACATTGGCAGGTGGATCCTTTCATCACAAGCCACCAGGGAAGCCCCTTATGAAGCTGTTTCTCCCAACCCCCTCCTTGTTTTCCCACTTCCCCAGATGGATACTGCATACTGTCTTACTTTAGAGTGAGGATATTTATTTTTGCACACTGTTTAGACATGATCTTAAGCAACACTTCATTTATTTACCCATTCATATGTTTTTGACCTTCTGGGTGAAAAATACAGCATTTTCCTGAGAGGAGAAAATCTCAGAGGAGGCAGTTCTCGGGGTGATGGGGTCTTGGTAGGACATGTGTGGGCTCACAGCTCGTCTCTCCTGTTTCTCCTCCCTTCTTTCTGGCTTGTGGTCATCAGAGACCGTGGCTCTGGGTCTCGAAGCTTAATCTGCTTGCCTGCCTCCATGCTCATGCTCGACGGGAGCTCACAGGTCCAGGCTGGAAGACACGGGACAGGCATAGAAGAAGGTTGCGGCGACACAGGCAGAGCAGCCTGTTTTAGGCAGGGAGCTGTGCAGGAGAATGGTGCGCCAGGTCAGGCTCACACTGCTCTGTGTACATGTCAGACCCAAATGAGGGATTTAGAGGTGAGGAGTCCTGTGAGTGTTGCTAGGCAACCTTTCAGCTGGGTCTGGAGGTAACATAATCTCTGGGAGCAGCCTGGTAGGAGGGCCTCCTAAGGACAAAGCTGAACTTCAGAACCACTGCCTTCTGCGCCTGTACCTGCCGGGGCTGCCTCTGGGAGGGAGTGAGAAAGGTCAGCAGAGGCACTTTACATAAGCCGCACGGGTGACTGACGCACCATGGATTCTTTATTGTTCTGTCTCCTTTTGCTCATCTATTTGTACCCCACTATGTACAAGAGAGGATCCGAGGTGGTTTCAGAAGTATAGCTGCTATAGCAGGATAAACATTAAATAAGAGAAGAAACTGGGGCAGAGGGAGAGGAAGGATGAGGAAACGGGTGGGACGAGTCATCCAGCAAGGGTCTGCTGAGCATCGAGTGTGCGCCCGCCGGTGTAGACGGAGCAGTGAACACGACAGCCACGGCCCCTCCACGCCTAGAGCTGCTGGTCTCATAGGAGAGGGGTGAAAGAAAAGAAAAGGCCACGGGTCCAGTGCTGTTCTGGGGCGTAGACTGTACATTAGACTCTGAGCCTCCTCTGTGCAGAGCTAGAGGGAAACATAGTTACAAGGGGCTGGGTGTGTTCCCTGTGTCGGTAACAAGAGGGCAACAGTAATGAGCTTCATTCTCCAGTCCTGGAAGTGCAGTCCATGGCGGGGTCCCTCTACCCTCTTGCTTCTCCTCCACTGCCGGCCTCATTTCAGGTGCCAACCTCCTGCCTGGGTTGAGAGTCAGCCCAGTGAAGGATTTTGCTAAGCATTTTGCCTGAGGTCCCACAGCTTCATGACTCCACTTGGACCCCTATCTTTGACTTCCTCCAGTTTGGTATTTATTATTATGCTTTCTATAGCGGGAGCCCAACTTGCTTATAGATTCTAAAGAAGCTTCATCCTTCAGCCCCTGGCATCTCTTTGGGAGGCAGGTGAAATGTCATTACCCGCTTCCATCAGCAGACCAGGGTCTTCCCCCTCATCTCATGGATGGGTGAGGTGGCTGGTTCTTTGGGTAAAAACACTGGCGTGCAGGAATCCATCTTTCCAAGGCAGCTCTTTTGTTTGTCTATTTATTTGTTCATTCATCCAACAAATAGTTCTTGAGCATGTCAGGTGCTCAGGAAGAGTGATCAGTACATGTGAGCCTGGCCTGCAGAGAGGGGAGGGCTTGCATATAAGATGGAGTGCTAATCAACAGAGCAGGAGAAGAACATAATCGGCTAAATTCATCTATACTGTATAACCACTTTATAAGTCCTGCCCACAGAACAGCCCTCATCCTGAGCACCCCTCCACAGAACTCACCCTATTTGGGCCAAGTCCACCTTAAAGTGCAGGCGTTCAGAACGCCTTAAGGAAGCAGAAAGGGCCTCACCTCCCTTGTTCTTGGAAGCATACTTCTGTTAATGTGACCCTATCTTGTCAGCAGCCTGGTGATATAAGCCAGAGCCTAGAACAGGGAAGCCTGCTATACCAGCCTCTTGTACAAGCTGTGCCTTCCCAAGTGAGGAACGCTGAGGGAGTCTTTCCCAAGGACATGAGGGCAAGTGCCTTGTGGTGCTCCATTAATGAATGCCGCCCGTTCTCAGGTTACAGGAGCAGGGCTCTTGGATGGATTTCAATGTTTTGATCCCTCTTTAAAGAAAGCAACCACAGCTATTCCAATTATGAATTCTGAAATACCGTTTTGCAGCCATCGGGGTGGGAGACGATTGGGCCGCTGTGTTATCATACCATGCATCTCCCAGAGATAGAGACCTGCGTAAGTAAAACCATATTTCTGTTTTCCAAGATCCAAGGTACCAATCCCAGGGACTGTCAGGCAGGCTCAGGAAGCAGTGCGTGGGGAACATTCTCAGACTTGGTAAGTGGCTGGCCTGCCGATAGAGGAGATTAAGGTGCTTTTGATCTCTTTGGCCCTAATGGCAACGTCTTTAGTTTTTAAAGTGACTTGGGAAAGTCTTCCTTTGAACAGCCAAGAGACTGCTTCAAGGAAGGCAAGCCCTATTCTAGACAGATTGTCGGGGAGGTTATGCTGCTAAACTGTAAATGTAGTTGCATGAATTTTTCCTTCCAGTTCCTAAAGAGCATAGGTGTAGCCATCAGATCAGTTAGCTGATGACCCACAGTGCATCGAGGCTCCACACTCCCTCCCCAAGTCAGTTGGTCAGTGGAGGTTTCAGGGCTCTCCCTGGCTAGCCCAGCTTTCCTCTGCACTTGAACTCATCTGCAGGCTCATCTTACTTGCGGCCACTGCCACACTCTGCAGACCTCCTTCCAGTCTTGGCCCTCTGCTCACTGGAGGTAGGCTATTCCTGAAGGCAGTAGGGTGATGTAAGGACATACTGGTGACACAGATGTGAGAATGGCATTTCCTTGTGGAGGGTTTGTGTGAAAAAAAGGGTGTGTGTGTTTGTTGCTCTGACCCTGGATGTATGGAGGGCTACATGAATTAGAACCCAGATGTCAGATCATGAACATAAAAAATTTAGTTTAAGTAAGCATTTCATCCCTTACTACTCCTTTGTATAATGAAAGTTAAAAATAGACTCTAAAATCCAGACTACTTCGGTTAAAGTCTTCATTTCTCTAGTCATTAGCTATGTGGCCTTGGTCAAGTCATTTTATTTCTCTGAACATGAATTTCCTCATCTGGAAAATGGTATCTAATTCATGGAGGTGTGAGAAATAAAATCATGCATATTTAAAATACCACCTCCTTTACCTGCTCTTTGTTACTGGTTACTTTACCTGCTTTGTGTTACTACAACAGATGTTATAATTATTCTAATGTTATCCATTCTGTCATTGATTGCACACAAATGCCTTACCCCATTACTATTCATAAGCTCCATGTGTAGGGAGTTATGGGACTAAAGGAAAAGGGTAAGATTTGATTATAACTTCACTAGAAAAGAATAAATGTACAAAAAGTGAATTTGTATCTAAGATCTTATAAATGCATACTAAAAGAGAGAAGTTATTAATTACTCATATTTATATTTAATGAGGGCTTCTGCCCAGTATATAAACAGTTGGAAGAGAACATTACTCCCACCCTAGCAATAAGAACAAGCCAGCCCATTTATAAAGTCTGTCAGAGAGTTAAGGACACAGGGTTAAGTGATGAATTAAAGTCCAAAGGGTAGCAGCCCTTTCAAGAAGAGGTGGGACCCATGAGTGTTTCACTGTGGTCTGGGCTGTGGGAAGAGGAGGTAACCATCACAGAACCAAGTGAGACAGAAAGAGCTGAAGTTTAAAGGAATTTTTAAGAGCCACATGTGGGCTAGCATAACAGTTTAGAATTCTTGGACGCTCCAGACTTGGGTGTGTCTTCGTACTCACTTTTGTCCATGGACTTCTACTGAGAGCTCACTAGGAAGATTGGGGTCAGGACAGGAGAACAGACAGATAATTCCCTGTGGTATAGGTACATGAGACCTACCCAAATCTGTAATTTAAGCAAGAGAACCAAAAAAAAAAAAAATGCTCTCCCATTTCCTGACCTTTCAAGAATAGGAGGCAGACATTATCTGCCACTGGGGAGGGTAGGAGTGTTGAGAGACCCCCACCCTTGAGGGAGTATCAGACAGGAACTGTAAAATAACCATCATATGTTTGTTAAAGAATCTGGTAGGAAAGGTGGGCAACATGGATGAACAGATACAGGATTTCAGCAGAGGAATGGAAATATGTGTGTGTGTGTGTGTGTGTGTGTGTGTGTAAGAGAGAGAGAGAGAGAGAGAGAGAGAGTACGCTCAGTTGTGTCCAATTCTTTGCAGTCCCATGGACCGTAGCCCACCAGGTTCTTCTGTCCATGGAATTTTCCAGGCAAGAATACTGGAGTGGGTTGCCATTTCCTACTCCCAGGGATCTTTCAAACCCAGGGATTGAAACCATGTCTCTTGTGTCTCCTGCTTTGGCAGGCAGAGTCTTTACCACTGCGCCATCTAGAAAATATATTAAAAACAGGTCTAAATAGAAATACTGGAGATGAAAAATAGGATGTCAGACATGAATTCTGTTGGTGAAGTTAGCAGATTGGACACAACAGAGGAAAGACTCAGTGGAGACGTGTCAATAGAAATCATCCAAACTGAAACAAAAAAAGAAAAAAAAAGTGAAGAAAATGAAACAGAGCATTTGTGATCTAAGGGATAACACCAAAAGGCTAACATACTTGTAACTGGAATCCTAGGAAAAGAGGATGAGAGCAAAAAGGTCAGAAAAAAATATTTGAAGAGATAGGGACCAGAACGCTTTCTAAAACTAATGCAAAACAAATGAAAAAAAAAACTCCCAAACCATCACTGTCTTAGAGAATCCCAAGTGGGATCATAGTCAAATTGCTGAAAAAGGATAAAAAATTTTCTTATGGATTTATCATAGACCTAGAGGAACAATGACAAGAATGATAATTGACTTTTCATCAGAAATTGAGGTCAGAGGCAATGGAATGCCATCTTTAGAGCGCTGCATGGAAAAAACAAACACAGCAAAACCTGTCAACCTGGAAACCTATATCCAGTGAAAATAAACTCCAAAACTGAGGATGAGATAAAGGCATATTGACACAAGTAAAACCTGAAAGAATCAATCTCCAGAAGAGCAGGACATGCTAAAAAGGAGTGCTGTAGACTAAAAGAGAATAATTTCAGAAGAAAGCCTGGTCCTGTAGAAAGGAGTGGTATGAATGAAGGGCCCAAGAAAGAGTGAATGCATCTATAAGTTAAAAGGACTTTTAAAACTTATAATCAGTCATTTAAAATAATAATGACAAAGGAAAATGGAGGTTTGTGGTCTTTTAGAACTAAAATCGATGGCAACAAGAGTACAAAAGGTGGGGGCATTGTACTTGGAAATACACTGTCATTAGTTCTTAAACTTTTCAGGAAGTAGTAAAATATTTTTTGAAAGTAAAGTGATAAAGATAAGTGTGTAATCTCTGGAGAAATCACTAAAATATCATGCAAAAAAGCATGCCTAACATGTCAATTGTTGTTGTTTAGTCACTAAGTCATGTCAGTAGCAGATGTGAAATGAAATACTAAAAATACTAGTATTAAAATACTAAAAATATTTATTTCATTCCAAAAATTCAGGATAGAAGTAACAGAAAAATAAAGGGTATAAAGGACTGATAATAATCAAACCCAAATTTGGCATATTTAAAACAAAAATATATAAATAGTTAATTACATGAAAATGGATTAAACTTACCAATTAAAAGGCAAAGATTGGCAAATTGGATAAAAATGTAAGATCCAACTATATGTAGTTTATAGGAAATACACTTTAAACATAAAGTCACAAACAGAAGGAAAGTAAAAAGTTGGGAAAAGATACCATGCAAACACTATGCTTAAGAAAAAGTTGAAGCTGTCCTAATATCAGAATGAATAGACTTCAAGATGATAAAAAGATAAAAGGTGCATTAAGTGTTAATTAATCAAGAAGGCATAAAAATCTAAAATTTGTTGTACCTAATAACAAAGCACCAAAATATGTGAAACAAAAATTGACAGAACTAAAGCTGAATCACAACTGAGGAATGTAAGACTCTTCTCTTTGTAAATGATATATTGAAAGATTGATGAGTATATAGAAGGTTATAATATGGCCAATAACCTGATCTAATTTACGTTTATCTAACATTCCCTCCAACAAAAGCAAAATGCACATACTTCTCAAGTGCGTATGGAGCATTCCTCAACATAGATCATCATAAACTAGACCATAAAACAAGTCTAAATAAATTTCCAAGGATTGAATTTCTAAGTGTTCTCCGAACAAAATGGAGTCAAAGTTGAAATCAGTGACAACAAGATACCTACAAAATTCTTCAAATATTTGGAAATTAAACAGTACTAAATAATGGACTAAATATTCCATGAATCAAAAGTCACAAAAGAATTAGAAAATATTTTAAAGTTAATGATAATGAAAAGATGACATCGAAATTTGTGAGATGCATAATTTTTAAAGGGAAATGTATAGCTTTAAATGATTATCTTAGAAAATAAGAAAGGTGCAAAATCAATTATCTTTGTACCTTAAAATGTTAACAAGAGATTAGCTAATTAAACCCAAGTAAGAGTGGAAATCAATGAAATAGAAAACAAATAACAGGAAAATCAGCAAAGACTAATGTTGGTTTGTTAAAAAGAGTAATAAAATTGATAAATACCTTGGAACATTTATTATTTAGTGGATACAGAATTTCAGTTTGGCAAGATGAAAAGTTCTGGAGATGGGTTACACAGCAATGGGCATATACTAAACACTGTTGAACTGTAGCCTTAGAAATGATTGTGGGGGTAAATTTTATATTACATATATATTTAACCATAACAATTTTTATAAAAAGGAAAAAAGAAGACACAAATTACTGATAAACCAGGAATAAAAGATGAGCTATCACTAAGGACATTAAAAGGATAATGAGGTGATACTGTAAACAACTTTACAGCAAAAGTCCTATGAAACATCCTATTTCTATGAATACAAAGTAGCCAACATTCAAAAAACATCCATGTCATCAGTGACATATTACTTGAAAGGGACATATTACATGAAAAACATAACTTGCAAAACTGACAGAAGAAGAAACAGCAAATCTAAACCCTGTACTCACTAAAGAAATTGATTTGGTAATTAAACAACTTCCAACAAACAAATATCCAGAGCCATGTAGTTTTTCTGGTGAATTCTTTCCAATATTTAAGGGAGAACTAATATCAATTCTACATAAGCTATTTCAGAAAATATGGTATGAGAGTATACTTCCCAACTTATTTTATGAGTCCAGTATTACTTTGATGCCAACACCAGGCAAGGATATTATAAGAAAGGAAAATTATAGATCAAAGTCCCTTATTAACATAGGTATAAAAATCCTTAAGAAAGTGTTAGCAAATGTAATCAACAATATATAGAAAAAGGGTAGTGTTCGTCTCAAGATGTAAAGTTGATAAACTATTAAAAACCAATCAATATAATTTATCATGTTAATTACAGAAGAAAGTCATCTTTGCATAGATGCAGAAAAAGCTATGGACAATTTTGATATCTATTCATGATAAAAACTCGGCAAACTTGGCATAAAAGAGACCTTTCTTAACCTAACAAATGTTATCAACAAAAAACCTATGACTGATATACTAATTGGTAACTGAATGCTTCCTTTCAGAGGCAGAAGACTAAGTGAGGATGCCTCTTTCACAACTTTTATTCAGCATTATCCTGGAAGTCTTAGACAAGGCAATACTATAAGCCAAAGAAATAAAGGACATATAGATTGAACAGAAAGAAGTAAAATTGTTTTTACTTGCAGGTGACATGATTTTATACAAAGAGACTCCTAAGGATTTTTAGAAAATGAGTAGAACTAGTAATTCATTTTGCAGTAGTGAAAGATAAACAGTTATGATTCCATATACTAGAAATGAATAGTTGACAGTGAAAAATTTTAAATAACATTTACTATAGCATAATTTACTATAGCATAAAAAATCAAATATCTAAGTGGGCATTTTTTCCTTGGACAAAGTGATCTTAAAATTTATATGGAAAGAAAAAAGGCCTAGAATAACCAAAACAGTATTGAAAAAGTAAAACAAATTTGGAAGACTTATCCTACCTGATTACAAGACTGACTACGTAGCTACAGTAATCAAGACAGTGCAGGATTGATGAAAGGGATAAATTGAACAGAATAGAGTCTGTACATGCACCTACAGATATATGGTCCAAAGATTTTTGACTTAAGTGTCAAGGAGATTCCATGGAGAATGACAATCTCTTTAACAACTGGTACAGGAACAATTGATTATCCTTTTAAAAAATGAAAGAACTTTGGTGTCTATCTCTAATCATGTATAAAAATCAATTCAACATAGGTCATTGACCTAAATGTAAAAGGTAAAGCAGTAAGATGACTAGAAGAAAAAAACAATATTTTGCAACCTTAGGGTAAGCAAAGATTTCTTAGGTCACAGAAAGTATGAACCATAAAAATCTGGTAAATTGGATTTCATCCAAATAAAAAACGTAGGCTCATCAAAGACATTGTTAAGGAAATAAATAGGTTAACACATATGTCTGACAAAAGACTTGCATCCAGAGTATAAAAACTGTTAACAATTCAATAATAAAAAGACAATTCAATTAAAATGGGCAAAACAGTTTTAATAGAGACTTCAGGAGATAGGAGATAAAGGAGATAGACAAATGTATATCACCCAAAAAGTAAGCACCTGAAGAAGTGTTCAATATCATTAGGTTTGAGGGAAATGCAAATTAAAATTATAGTAAGTTACTACTAGTTATCCACTAGAGGTTATCCACTGACAGGGTTAAAGTGAAACAAAATTGATAACATGAAACATAAGAGAGGAAGTGGAGGGACTGGAACTCTCCTGCCTTGCTGGTGGGAGTATGAAATGATATAACCACTTAGGAAAACTGATTATTTTCTTTAAAAGTTCAAAATACATTTACCCTATGACCTAGCAATTCCACTTTCAGATGTTTACCTGAGAAGAATGAAATATATTTTCAAAAAATTTTTGCATCAGAATGTTCATAGCAAATTTATTCATAAACTTCTGAAACTGGAAGATAGCCCAGGTATCTATCAGTGAAGAATGAATGGATAAACTGTGGTACAGTCAGTCGTCTGACAGGTTATGAGCAATATAGAGGAATGAGCTTCTAATATACACAGTATCATGGGTGACTCTCAACACTAGAATGAGTGAATGAAGCTAGATATCAAAATATATATACTATGTGGTCCATTTATAAGAAATTCTAGAGTAGGAAAAACTAACCTATGGTAATAGAGATCAGATAAGTGGTTGATTCTGAGGGTGAAAAATTGAGAAGAGGTGTGGGGTACTTTCTGGATGAGAGAAACGTTCCATGTCTTTGTATATAGTCTTCAAAATGGGTTGAATAAAACACTTAAAACCTGAACATTTCACTTCATGGAAATTATATGATAATAAAAAAATATGGAATTAAAAAATCTTTTTCTTTCACTAGACTTCAAATTCTAGTTACCAGATTTGAAAGTACTGTATCTAAAATAAGTCAGTGACACTCTTTAACATAAATCACAGCAAAATCCTCTATGACCCACCTCCTAGTGTAATGGCAATAAAAACAAAAATAAACAAATTGGACCTAATGAAACTTAAGAGCTTTTGCACAATGAAGGAAACTATAAGCAAGGTGAAAAGGCAACCTTCAGAATGGGAGAATATATTAGCAAATGAAACAAATGACAAAGAATTAATCTCTAAAATCTCATGCAGCTCGATACCAGAAAAATGAACAACCCAATCAAAAAGTGGACCAAAGAACTAAACAGATGTTTCTCCAAAGAAGACGTACAGATGGCTAATAAACATGTGAAAATATGCTCAACTTCACTCATTATCAGAGAAATGCGAATCAAAACCACAATGAGGTACCATCTCATGCTGGTCAGAGTGGCTGCTATCACAAAAGACTGCAAACAATAAATGCTGGAGAGGGTGTGGAGAAAAGGGAACCCTCTTACACTGTTGGTGGGAATGCAAACTAGTATAGCTACTATGGAGAACAGTGTGGCGATTTCTTAAAAAACTGGAAATAGAACTGCCATACAACCCAGCAATGCCACTTCTGGGCATACACACCAAGGAAACCAGAATTGAAAGAGACACATGTACCCCAGCGTTCATCGCAGCACTGTTTATAATAGCCAGGACATGGAAGAAACCTAGATGTCCATCGGCAAGCAAATGGATAAGGAAGTTATATGTGGTACGTATACAAAATGGACTATTACTCAGTTATAAAAAAGAATGCATTTGAGTCAGTTCTAATGAGGTGGATGAAACTGGAGCCTACTATACAGAATGAAGTAAGTCAGAAAGAAAAACACCAATACAGTATATTAATGCATATATATGGAATTTAGAAAAATGATAACGATGACCCTAAATACAAGACAGCAAAAGAGACACAGATGTAAAGAACAGACTTTTGGACTGTGTGGGAGAAGGCAAGTGTGGGATGATTTGAAAGAATAGCACTGAAACATGTATATTACCATATGTCAAACAGATGACCAGCAAGTTCAATGCATGAAGCAGAGCAGACAACCCAGAGGGATGGGATGGGGTGGGGAGGGAGGTGGATGGGGGTTTCAGAATGGGGGGGACACATGTACATCTGTGGCTGATTCATGTCAATATATGGCAAAAACTACCACAATATTGCAAAGTTATTAGCCTCTGATTAAAATAAATTAATTTAAAAAATAAATTAATGATATATTTTGATGGCCAAATGCTATGATAGAACTATTATAAACCTAATTTGAAATATTTTATGAGAACTACATCCTGTAAGCCTGTTCTTTAGCAGCAGCTGTGCTCAAACCCAGAGCTGCCCATTCAGCCTTCGCCTGGGGAGAGAAGAGCTGGGCGGCAGGTGAGAGGCAGCCCCTGCCGGCCTCATGGTGAATAGGCAGAGTGTCCACAGAAACGAGCTTCAGTTATATCTGTTAATTATCTGCTGTTGAATCTGGAGATTATGAAACCCTGTTCACTAGACTTCAAAAGCTGGTGAGTCGGCTCAGTTATCTCTTTGAGGAACCCACTTTATCCCTCTCGCCAATCTGTGACAGCAAAGATTCGGTTTCATTGCAAAATTGTCTGGCACGATGGCGTCAGGCTGACTTGGGAAGAGTTGGAAAACAGTGATGACTCAGAGCTCTGCTGAGGAGCATCTAACCCACCTATCTCCTCTGCATGCCTTAGCTTGGTGACGGAGGGGGCAGGGTGGACCTGGCCCCCATGGGAAGGAGGCTCCAGAGGCCTTGCAGAATTGTGGGGCTAAGTCCTCCATCCTTCCGTGGGAACAAACCTCTCAACCTAGGCTGGGAAGGGTAGAGTTTGTTTGCTTGCTCGCCTTTCTTTTTTGGTCTTTGTTAATGGTTTTCATTGACTTTCATTGACTGGGGAGTCAACGAAAACTGCATTCCTTTCCTCAACTAAGTCGGGGTCAGCTTTGATTGTGGGTTTTCCTTTTCCCATCCTTTTATTAGAGTGAAATGAGGTTCTGTATCAGGGTCTTAGGTGAGAACATATTTCTGTTTGTTCTGCTTTCCTTGTTTTCCTTGCTGGAGTAAGTGTTGTTTTCCTAAAATGACATAAATGTTAATTTGTTTACATGTTTCTAAAACTAAGGACGTTAGTCGAATTTATTTGTAGACAAAAACAGAATGAAAGATTGCTTTCCTACTTGTTTTACTGCTCCCTGGCATTAATTTCAGAAGTTAGAAATCTGGGTTGTTGCTTCTTGTGCTAACAATTCCCATCTCACTAAATCATGGCACAGATGCAAAGTTTCAGTTTAATTTGGATTCTGGTATTATGCTTACGGACGTAAATGAAGACCCAGGCTTCGTAAATCTTTTTTGTTTTTCCACTTTTATTTTTGCATGTAGCTAGACTCAAAGTTTATGTCCATTTAGCTGACCTTTTCAATAGTGAGAGCTATTTTATAAGGCAGCAGAAGTGAAAGTTATCAGCAAGACTGGGTAATGTACAGTATTTATGAATGAACGTGCAAAAACCAACCTGGGGGTGTAAAATGTGAAGCTGTGCTCAGGCAGAACTGCTTGTGACTTGAGCCTTCTTTGCAGTAAAGCATAATTCATGCTGCTGTTAGCCCTTAAAACAGGAAATAATATACCCATTTAACTTAATCACAATTTATATTACATGTGCATATTTCTAAACAAATGTTGTAGATGGAGAGTTTGGTAGCAATAATATTTATGAATTACACTTTTAGTTAGCAAAGGAAATGTGTGACCTCTTACATTTGGTTTGACATTTGAATTTGGTGTTCAGTGCATTTGACAGGGGTGATGGATTCTCATTAGCTCAATGTATAAACAGGAAATGCTTCCTCGGTGAACAGTTATTAATGTGGGACATCCCTGAATTTGAATTTTTAGTTACTTATTCTGGTCCAGACTATGAAACTTATTTAATGTCTCTCTTTCAAAAAAATAAAAATAAAAGGGAAAAACAGACTTTTAATATTGTGGCTAGACGATCTGAACACATGAATGCCAGGTTCTGAAAAACAAAATGGTTGGTGAGTGGGTGGCAAATGAGGCTGCAGAGATCTCAGACACAGGGAGCAGCCCCAGCAGCAGGCAGCCCCCACGTGGCTTCGGCTTGCCTTAATTTCTAAATAAGATAACCTATAGGAATTAGAATGTGACGTGGGGGCAGAATGGAGTAAGCTCCTACTTAACCTTTATCCAAACCAGGATTAAAGCTGTTCGTGCAAACCGGGAATCAGAGCCCATTTGCAATGTGACTTCAGACAGAAATTTCATCTTGAGTTTTCAGTGCTAACTTGCGATTCAGTGACAATCCCACGAAACAGGAGCTGAAGGGAAAGGTGCAGGAAAGTTGGGAGAGGCATCCAGCTTCTGATGGGTAGGAAGAAAAGCCAGGCCAGTGGGCCAGCACCCATGGTGGGCCTGACTCTTCTGAGTCATGCTTCGAATCTAATTAGAAGTCAGTTAGAAACCCGGAAAGTGAAGCTGGCAGGCCCTTAATCTGTATTTCAGGTCTGCAAAGGGGGAAAGTAGCATTTTTATTGTTGGAGGTCAAAGTTTAAATTTAGTTTATATCAGATTACCAAAATATGCTTTCGGTAAGGTTAGATTCTCATGCTCGGAGAGAGTGGGACTGTAATGAAAGCAAACAGGGCCGGAGATAATCCCATTACAGATGAACTCTTCACTCGAGCCTCAAACATTTGGGAACCATAATAACACCATCTCAGCAAGAAGATAAAGGCCAAGCGGGCAGGAGCCGAGAGGGAAGCTCACTGACCCCCCTATTCAACATACCCCCCTTTCCCTTACTCCCAGAGCACACCCTGCTCCTGCTTTTTAGCTCACAGTGCTTGGAGAAATGACTTACTTATTAGTTTTTCTGTTACTTCCGCCCCTAAAATTTGAGCCCCGCTAGGGTAGAGTTTGTTTTTTTCTATTTTGTTCCCTACTGTATCCCACCCTATAGGTCACAGCCTGGCTCATAAGAATCTCTCACTAAACACTGGTGGAATGCATGAAGGAAGCTCACTTCCTCTGAGCAGAAAGCGAAGATTTTGAAACCAAGATAGGGAGCCAGCCCCTTTGGGTTCTGAAAGAAGTGACAGTTGCCCTAGGAGGAGGGAGGCGTCATCATTCCTGTGGGTTCTAGAAGGAAAACCATGAGGCTCAGATCAGAGGTTGCCGGCGCCAAGTCTGTGAGAGCAGGAGCCATGCCCGCCCTGGTGGCCAAGGCCTTGCACCCAGCTATGGAGGCTCGGTATCTGGGGACGGAGCTGGACGGAGTTAACGAGGAGTTGCGGTTGGAAGAGCCCTCATTTGCACGTCTGGGAGACAGTGTGTGTCCCTGCCCCAGCCTCTCAGGACAGTGAATCAGTACAGGCTGAGCGGGACCCTGTGAGCACTGCTGGTCGCAGACTGGACGCAGATGAGGATGAGCCACTCGAGGGCTGAGAGAAGAAGCTGACAGGGAGGGACGCATCTGTTTGGAGCCAGCTTTGCTATCCCCGCTTAAAGCCCCGCCAGAACATTCCTGAGTTGGAGATAAAATAAAGCGTCACCCTTCTCCAGTAAGGATGTGCCCGTGGAAAGGCCGCGTTCCTTCCTCACGCCTTCTTTTGGAAATCGCGCGAAATAGGCCGGCTGCTTTTATGCTTCCAGTGAACATGATTTGCAAACTACCCTTCCTCTTCCTTCCCCCATGGAAATAATGGACAGCCTGTCCTCTTCCTTCTTCAAATACTCTCTTAAGAATATTGGTGTGGATCCCTGTTTTCTTTTGGCCTCTCAGAACAGAACCTTATTTATCAGTTTGTGAACTCCAGACCCCAGCTCTTTCCTCCCGACTCCTGGTGATGTTATCATTCTGTCAGCCAGCAAGGGGGAAAGCCGGGAGGCTTCTGCGGCAAAGACCAAGCGTGCAAAGCAAGATGAAGGGGTCACTTACTCATTGAGGCCTCTGACAGAGGACTGTGAGCCACACAGGGCTGGTTGTCACCCTCAAGCAGCTTAGATAGCAGCTGGGAAGATCGCTGCCTCCACCTGTGTGCTTCTGAGGGAGGCAGGTTGACTTAAGGTTGGCGTGGTGATAGGACAACCTGGTCCTGGCGTAAATACCGTGCCGTGACCCCAGAGGTGAGCCTTGCTCCCTGGTAGGCCTCCCAGACTTTCAAGAGCCTGCCTTTGGCTCAGCTTTTGGGAGAGAGCAGTCTGGCCTTGAATCATCCCCCACAGACCCAGTCCTCTGAAGGGAAACTGAAACCTGTCCTCTGAAGAGGCAACGTTCAGACTGATGTGTAAACCCTCGGTGACCAGTGCCGCCTTCTGAAGAGAAGGGAGTGCAGCAGGCTGAGCTCGGGAGGCACTCACAGACACCCGCAGAGAGCCAGGCTCCTTTGCTAGACCCCAGCCTCTAAGGACCAGGCTCACTCGCAGCCCAGGACCTTTTGTCTGTGCTGGCACTACTCTTGTACTCCTTGGTCCTCCATTTATCCAAGGCCTTCCATTCTTGAACCCTTGGAAACCTCCACCATGAAGCCCTCCCTGAATACCCCAGATCCTGTCTGTCCCCAAATCTCTGTGGATTTTAAAATTGTTCTCTAAGGGCTGCGTGAATTTTGTCGCCCTGAGCTCTGTGAGCTCCCTGAGTTCAGGGGAAGTGCTACTTCTCTGACCATGCCTTAGTTAGTTAGTATACTCCTTAGTATTTACTGGGCTTCCCAGCTGGCTCAGTGGTAAAGAATCCGCCTGCCAGTGCAGGAGACTCTGGTTCGATCCCTGGGTTGGGAAGATCCCCTGGAGGAGGAAATGGCAACCTACTTCAGCATTCTTGGCTGGGTAATGTCATGGACAAAGGAGTGTGGCAGACTACAGTCCGTGGGGTCAGTAAGAGTCAGACACGACTAGGCATGTACAGACATTAGTATTTATTAAGCACATCTTGAGGTTCAGCTATCACTTTTCCTTTACCGAAGAACTTTGTTTTTGGAGTGACTAAAAACTTTTCTACTTAAAAATATCATAAAAGTTATACATGTTTGCATTAAAAAAAAAAAAACCAAACTATTCAGAGTTGAATAAAGAAAAAGTTAGTAGCTCTTGGGTCCCACATCCAATTCCGTTCCTTAGGTTATCAGACCTAACGGTATAGGACATCTTTACACCTCTCTCCATGCACCAACAAACTTAAAATGTATGTATACACATATATTGAAATTTTAACTTTTCCTACTTTAAATTATCTCTTTTTAAAAATAAAATCTGGTTTGCACTAACCAAATACTCTATCTTGATAGTGCTTTTTAGTTAACTCTACCTCATGGTATTGTGCTAGCTGCTGAGAAAAGCTTCCTTTATCATTAAGGGACATAAACATATTCAAACCTTCTGACATTCATGGATAACTCTTAAAAAATTTTTATTAATATGAAGGAAACATAAAGAAAAAGAGATAGATTGAGTAATAGGACAATAGATGTTAATGGATGCTGTAATATACGAGCAATTAAAAAAGAAAACATCCAGCATGGCTTTTTCTGTTAGTACATGTAAGATGTTATTTACTCTTTTTTTTTCCTCCTAATAGCTGCATAATTTACATTTGATGGTATAAACATAACACGATTTATTCAACACTTTAACTGATGGACATTCATTTTGATTTTGCTTTTTGCCCTAATAAACAGTGCTGCTGTAAACATTCGTGTAGGTATGCCCTGCAGGACATAATCCTCTAAGTGAGATTGCTGGTATTTTACGTTTTAATAGACAGTGCTAGGCATCTTTTCTAAAGATGATAGTGGTTTGTCAGACCCTAGGAATGAGTGAACACTCCTGTTGCCCTTACTAGCCCTAGGTATTACGGTTCTATCACGCTGATGGGTCAGATTTGTTGTTTTAATTTGTATTTCCCTAACTAATGAAGTTGCATATCTTTTTTACTGCTTACGAGAAATTGTCATTTCCTTCTCTTTGAATTGCCTTTTCATATCCTTTGCCTCTTTTTCTGCTATTCTTTTTCTTACTCATCTGTAGAAGTCCTTTATTAAGATAGCATATAAACCCTTAGCAATAAGTGTTGTGGTTTTTTCTCCCTTCTTTTAATTTTGTCCATGATAAATCTGGTTACCTAAAAATTTAAAACTTTGTGTTGTTGCATATTAAAACCTCTCTTTCTTTATGGCTTCTGGTTTTTAGGTCTTCTTTAAGAAGACCTTCTCCCTCAGAGTTTATATATTCATTCCCTGAAGTTTTCTTCTACTGTTTTTTATAGTTGTATCTTTTTCATTTAGATCTTTAATTCACCAAGAAGCCAGGTATGAGATGATGTGTAGAGGGGTCTAGCTTTATTTAACAGGTGATTTTGGACTAATTGCCTATCCATAAAGGAAAAAACCAAACCAAGGTTTCCTTTCCCCATTGACTACACCTGTGTCTTGTATGGAGTTATTCTACTTTTAGGATATGTTAGGTTCCCAGGCCTGCCTTTAGGGTGGAAAACAGCTCCCAATGTCCTGACACTGTACAAAGAATGAGCATGAACACTGGTTCCCTGCTTGGGTAAATCTCTCTTTTCTTGACTTTTAGCTGTCAACAGGGAAAGGGGAGGGTTTCGATTACACATTTCCGAACCCAGGCCTATCTGAAGCTCTCAGAGCAGAAAATATCCTTCTTTTGGCTTGCGGAGTGGTGCGGGGGTGGTGGTGGGAAGGACCAAATTTTGAATTATGACCACCCCAAGTGGTGCCCTAAATCACCAGGTTCCTTACATGCTGGTGACAACAGAGCCCCCGATATAAGAGGTCCTGGTCAGAGACACCCTTGTCCTTGGCAGGCTTGGGGGCGGTGTCTGTCTGGCTTTCTTTTCAGTATCTACTCGCAGGCTGAGATTTTCTTTAGGCCAAGTTTCAGCCTGGAGCAAATTTTTTATGGCTGTGAGCTAATCCCCTAGCAAACCCTGGTTTATATAGAAACGCTGACACAGTGCTAGCTCTGGTGATTCAACTGGGGCGGCTGGGCTATTTATGGCTCCCTGATGCCAATAGGGAATAATTCTCATTTAATAGATTCCGTTTCTGTGGGGACAGGGATCCCACTTTTTCTCCCCAGTGGAACTTCTTGCACCAGGACCTGAGCGAACGGACGGCTGCCTGGGGGCAGGGGCAGCCATGGGAGTAGCTCAGGCTGCAGTAAGTTACAACCAAGGTGGGCTTTTCATCCTGGGATTGCAAGAGCCTTAGAAACAAATAAATATTTTCATCTCCTGTTTTGTCTCTGGGCAGGGGGCCCGAAAAGCATCTTGGTTCTTCTCATTGCGACTTGGGAGAAAAGCTGAGGATGACTTAATTCCCTCTTCCTCTTTCCCTTTCTGCACTTCTTTCTTTGTCCTAAGGACCTGCAGCAAGGGTTCTACGCAGCCACTGTTTGTGGGCGTGAGCCAGGCAGGACTGTGCTCAGGGACCTCCGGGAGGTGAGGCCGTGTGCATGGCTGACCCCTCCTGGGACAGCTTCTTTGCCCCAGGTGGGGGCTGACGGGACCAGGGGATGAGTTTGGGGCTGGCAGGAGTGGGGCAGTTGTTGGTTTAGGTTCATTTCTGTTATCAGCCGGTATGAATGTTGGGTTCCAGCTTGAGCTCTTAGAAGAGCTACAGAGTGCTTTGTTTCCATTCCTCTCAACTGCCTCCTTACATAAGGTCAGACCCAAAATAAAATTGTGGTAAACTATTCATAGCATAATATTCACCATTTGGAAGCATACAGTTCAGTGACATTAGGTCAGTTTGTATTGTGCAACCGTTTCTGCATCCATCTCCAGAATTCTTTTCATCTTACCCAGCTGAAACTCTGTGCTCCTATTAAACAATAACTCCTGCTCCCTGGTGGGGGATGGGGGTGGGGTGGGGAGAAACTCTTGCCACTATGGGATAAAGGGGTTTGGAGCTGTGAGCTCTGAAGACCTGGGGTGGGTGTTGGGAACTGAGCTTGCAGATGCCATGTAGCCTGGTGCTCTCTTCACTCCTCCTTTCCTGACTTCATCATCACATTCACTTCTCACTGCTGTCCGGGGCCCTGTTAGGATGGCTCTAGGGAGTCCCAAGAAGCAGCCAAACCCTTGCAAAAGGGAGTCCTCTTCACCACGCCAAGCCTGTCCCAGTGACATTTGGAGGGTTAGACAGGTGAACTTCATCATCCCCATTTGTCAGAGAAGATTCACAGCTACAGGGTTACAGTCCAGTAACCCAGTGGCCGAGCTGAGGCTTGAACTGGGGCTGCCTGGCTCCAGAGCCTGTGCCTTTAACCAATTCTATATATTTATTGATAAGCTCTGGAGCTCCTGGTGTCATCTCTAGACCAACAGAGTCATTGCTGGAGCACCGAGCATTGCTCTCAACTCAGCAAAGCAACCAGATCGCACCCACCTCATCTGTGGCCTTTGAAGTCAGTGATGTCAAAAGCGGGACAGCCTTGTCTTTTACCAGCTTTTATGGGGCTTGTCAGGGGGATGGAAGCACTTAGAGATGGCAGGCAGATAAAGGATGGGCCAGGCCTGCACTGATAAGGTGGCCCAGGACTGTGGGAGACACCGAAGCCGCCAGGACTGTGGTTTCTGCCTAAGAGTAAGCATGATTTCTGGCAGAGCCAGAGAAGCTGTGAAGACAGGCTGGCGGCCACAGGATTTAGTGGTTTAGCTTTGTTGAAATCCTCAACTTCAAGGACTTCCCCTGGTGACTGAGTTTTGTCAGGCTAATTAAGAGCAAGCCTGGCCCTGCAAGCAGCCAAGCTCTGGGAGTAGAGGAGGGAGGGGAAGGGTGGGTGAGGGATGCCCAGACACGGCTTGGGGGGGGGGCAAGGATCTGGTGTCAATCCTGATGGAAGGATGAGGCCCCCCTCCCCACCATGCTTGGCAAGACAGATGGTGAGGAAGATCCCAGGGTGAAGCCTGTTCCGCTTTTCACAGCTCCTCTTCCAACCCTCCCACTCCCACTTTCTCAAAGGCCCTAACAGGCCTGGAGCTGGGAGGACTTGGGGACTCGAGCCTGGAGGATGGTAGGGGGTTGGGCATCCTTAGATTCACAGTTCATCTGTCATCTTGCTCTCACATGTGAGCTTGGCTGGAGACTAGAACTTGAGACGTGTCTCATGAGGGATTGTAGGCCTGGAAGGAGGGGAGGAGACTTGGGGGTGGGGGGTGAGTGTGCTTCTGGATGAAGGACTCCTCAGGGCTCTCCCAGGACTGTCTCCATGACACAGTGAGAATACCTGCCCAGGGCCTGTGCACAGCGCAGGTTCAGGTGGGGCCTTACTAACTAGCTTAATCCTCCCCAAGCTCCTGAGATGGGAAATGGATGCTATTATTATCCCTATTTGACAGCCAAGGAAACTTTGGCTCAGAGAGGTTGAGTAACTCATCCTGTGTCACATGGAGTATATTTGAACCCATGTCTGACCCCAGAGCTTCCCAGGTAGAGCTAGTGGTAAAGAATCTGCCTGCCAATGCAGGAGATGTGGGAGACACAGGTTCAACCCCTGGGTGGGAATATCCCCTGGAGGAGGAAATGGCAACCCAATCCAGTATTCTTGCCTGGAGAATTTCATAAACAGAGGAGCCGAGCGGGCTACAGTCCACGAGGTCGCAAAGAGTCAGACAGGACTGAGCACGCACTCACCTCACTGACACCAGAGCCTAAGCTGTTTAGCACGGGTTACCATGGACTGTATAGTCCATGGGGTTGCAAAGAGCGACTTTCACTTTCACTTCATTTTCACAGAACCGGCAGCAAAGCCTGCCTGGCTATCTGCCCTCAGACCAATGCAGACAGACTGAGATGGGGCCCAGATCACCTGCGGCCTCATTCAGTTCCTTCAGCATAAGAGGCTATTGGATGCAAGCTGGGTCTCTCAGCCAGACACATGACAAAAAGTGTGGAGGGGCCTCAAGAGCCCCCTTGGCCGCTGCATGGTGCTGGGAGCAGATCAGGGGGAACACTTGAGGGCAGGGGCCACATGAGGAATCTGTGCTCATACCCTAAGAAGCTGAATAATGAGCCAGGCAGTTCCTGCCTTTGCTCACAGAGGGGTGGGGTGGGATTCTGGAGTCAGGAGCCCCCACTGAGATGGAGGGGGTGCTGGGTCGGGGAGGATGAGCGGGATTTGGGGGATGAGCTCTTCCTTCCTCAGGGAGTGGGGTGAAGAGCACTCCTGCTGGGCAGAGGAGTCCAGAGGTCTGTTTGGGGAAAACCTCTGCTCTGCTGAGTCCATGACCTTGAGCAATTTAACCTCTCTGTGCCTTTCTGCGTCCTGGGAATAAAAATAGTCCATGAGGCATGTGGTTGTTTTGAAGACCAGATAAATTAATGCAGACAGAAAGCTAGGTCTATCCTCAGTAACCTGTGAAATGACCATGTAGGCCTTGGGCTGCTGCTGTTCTCCCAGCTGAGAAATACTAGCAGGCACAACCTTTGCGCAGAGGTGGAGGAAGGCGGCCAGCTGCATGACCTGCGAGTGGGCAGGTTACCCAAGTCTTACTGCCCTGGCTCCCCTGACTCCCTCACTTCCTACTTGGGTCTTCCCAGTGTGACATGTCAAGTGTTGTCCAATAGAACATTTGCCAGGGCTGGTGGTGTTCCTCTAGCTTGAAGAGTTAGTTAAAGCTTGTCGGGAAGACCATCCCAAACAGTGGAGAGGTGTTTGCTTCTTTCAAGACACTGTCTTTGACCAGTCTTGGTCTTCCTGGTGCAAGGTACCGAGCTAGGCTTTGGGAGAACAAGCCTGTCACAGTCCTTGCCCTTGAGAGCTCACAGTCTAGTGAGAAGACATCATTCATTCATTCATGCATTCACTCAGCCACCATTTACCGAGCACCTGCTTTGTGCCAGGGACCTTTCTAGACATTGAGAACTCAGCAGAGAATAGGACAGTCGGAAACGGCCCCCAGGCTCCTCTTGTGGTTTGCTTTTCCAGGATGGCATCAAGATGCAATCAATCTAGAGTGATCACCATGCCCTTCAGTCCCTACTATGTGCTGGGCACTGGGAATCCAGTGGGCAGTAGGGCAGAGTGGTTACAGCTGAGTCTCTGGGTCCCATAGCCTGCGTTTGTATCTTAGCTCTGTTTACAGACTGGATCTAAGTCTGCTTTGTCTGTAAAATAGGGATACTAATGATACCTTCTTCATGGGGTCATGGTAAGGATGAAATGAAATGATGTGTGAAAGGTACTCAGCATTTGGCACGCTGGCTGCACTTACACAACATCTAGCTGTTGGGACCACTGCTGTTATCACTCTCCTCCAGCTTTCAGGGTCTCAAGTGAGACCCTGGGAGGACTATCCTCACTTCCCAGGCAATTATAGGATTTAACATGCAAGTACTGCCAGAAAAGTCATGCATGTAATTCTGGTTCAAGGTTAACCAATCTCCTTCTTTTCGAAGTAACCTTTAAAAATCAATTAGACTCTGTAACTGACCTATATGGGAATAGAATCTTGAAAAGAGTAGACACGTGTATCAGTTCAGTTCAGTCGCTCACTTGTGTCCAACTCTTTGTGACCCCATGAACCACAGCACGCCAGGCCTCCCTGTCCATCACCAACTCCAGGAATCCACTCAAACTCATGTCTATGGGTTGGTGATACCATCCAACCATCTCATCCTCTGTCTTCCCCTTCTCTTGCCCTCAATATTTCCCATCATCAGGGTCTTTTCAAATGAGTCAGCTCTTCACATCAGGTGGCCAAAGTATTGGAGTTTCAGCTTCAACATCAGTCCTTCCAATGAACACCCAGGACCGATTTCCTTTAGGATGGACTGGTTGGAGCTCCTTGCAGTCCGAGGGACTCTCAAGAGTCTTCTCCAACACCACAGTTCAAAAGCATCAATTTTTCAGTACTCAGCTTTCTTTATAGTTCAACTCTCATCTCCATACATGACCACTGGAAAAACCATAGCCTTGACTAGATGGACCTTTGTTGACAAAGTGATGTCTCTGCTTTTTAATCTGCTATCTAGGTTGGTCATAACTTTCCTTCCAAGGAGGAAGTGTCTTTTAATCTCATGGCTGCAGTCACCATCTGCAGTGATTTGGGAGCCCAGAAAAATAAAGTCAGCCACTGTTTCCACTGTTTCCCCATCTATTTGCCATGAAGTGATGGGACCGGATGCCATGATCTTTGTTTTCTGAATGTTGAGCTTTAAGCCAACTTTTTCACTCTTCTCTTTCACTTTCATCAAGAGGCCCTTGAGTTCTTCTTCACTTTCTGTCATAAGGGTGGTGTCATCTGCATATCTGAGGTTATTGACATTTCTCCCAGCAATCTTGATTCCAGCTTGTGCTTCCTCCAACGCAGTGTTTCTCATGATGTACTTATATACTCTGTATATAAGTTAAATAAGCAGGGTGACAATATACAGCCTTGATGTACTCCTTTTCCTATTTGGAACCAGTCTGTTGTTCCATGTCAAGTTCTAACTGTTGCTTCCTGACCTGCATACAGGTTTCTCAAAAGGCAGGTTAGGTGGTCTGGTATTCCCATCACTTTCAGAATTTTCCACAGTTTATTGTGATCCACACAGTCAAAGACTTTGGCATAGTCAATAAAGCAGAAATAGATGTTTTTCTGGAACTCTCTTGCTTTTTTGATGATCCAGTGAATGTTGGCAGTTTGATCTCTGGTTCCTCTGCCTTTTTTAAAACCAGCTTGAACATCTGGAAGTTCACGGTTCATGTGCTGTTGAAACCTGGCTTGGAGAATCTTGAGCATTACTTTACTAATGTGTGAGATGAGTGCAATTGTGCAGTAGTTTGAGCATTTTTTGGCATTGTTTTTCTTTGGGATTGGAATGAAAACTGACCTTTTCCAGTCCTGTGGCCACTACTGAGTTTTCCAAATTTGCTGACATATTGAGTGCAACACTTTCACAGCATCATCTTTCAGGATTTGAAATAGCTCAACTGGAATTCCATCACCTCCACTAGCTTTCTTCGTAGTGATGCTTCCTAAGGCCCACTTGACTTCATATTCTAGGATGTCTGGCTCTAGGTGAGTGATCACACCATCGTGATTATCTGGGTCATGAAGATCTTTTTTGTATAGTTCTTCTGTGTATTCTTGCCACCTCTTTTTAATATCTTCTGCTTCTGTTAGATCCATAGCATTTCTGCCCTTTATTGCGCCCATCTTTGCATGAAGTGTTCCTTGGTATCTCTCATTTTCTTGAAGACATCTCTAATCTTTCCCATTCTGTTTTCCTCTATTTCTTTGTATTGATCACTGAGGAAGGCTTTCTTATCTCTCCTTGCTATTCTTTGGAACTCTGCATTCAAATGGGGAGATCTTTCCTTTTCTCCTTTGCTTTTTGCTTCTCTTCTTTTCTTGGCTATTTGTAAGGCCTCCTCAGACAGCCATTTTCCTTTTTCAATTTCATTTTATTCGGGATGGTCTTGATCCCTGTCTCCTGTACAATGTCATGAACCTCCTCTGTCCATAGTTCATCAGGCACTCTGTGTATCAGATCTAGTCCCTTAAATCTATTTCTCACTTCCACTGTATAATTACAAGGGATTTGATTTAGGTCATACATGAATGGTCTAGTGGTTTTCCCTACCTTCTTCAGTTTCAGTCTGAATTTGGCAATAAGGAGTTCATGATCTGAGCCACAGTCAGCTCTCGGTCTTGTTTTTGCTGACTGTATAGAGGCTCTTCATCTTTGGCTGCAAAGAATATAATCAGTCTGATTTCAGTGTTGACCATCTGGTGATGTTCATGTGTAGAGTCTTCTCTTGTGTTGTTGGAAGAGGGTATTTGCTGTGACCAGTGAGTTCTTTTGGCAGAACTCTATTAGCCTTTGCCCTGCTTCATTCTGTACTCCAAGGCCAAATTGGCCTGTTACTCCAGGTGTTTCTTCACTTCCTACTTTTGCATCCCAGTCCCCTATAATGAATAGGACATCTTTTTTGGGTGTTAATTCTAGAAGGTCTTGTAGATCTTTATAGAACCTTTCAGCTTCAGCTTCTTCGACATTACCAATTGGGGCATAGACTTGGATTACCGTGATATTGAATGGTTTGCCTTGGAAACAAATAGAGATCATTCTGTCATTTTTGAGATTGCATCCAGGTATTGTATTTTGGACTCTTTTGTTGACTGTGATGGCTACTCCATTTCTTCTAAGGGATTCCTGCCCACAGTAGTAGATATAATGGTCATCTGAGTTAAAATCACCCATTCCAGTCCATCTGAGTTCACTGATTCCTAGAATGTCAATGTTCACTCTTGCCATCTCCTGTTTGACCACTTCCAATTTGCCCTGATTCATGGACCTAACATTCCAGGTTCCTATGCAAAATTGCTCTTTACAGCATCGGACGTTGATTCTATCACCAGTCCCATCCTGTTGTTTTTGCTTTGGCTCCATCCCTTCATTCTCTCTGGAGTTATTTCTCCACTGATCTCCAGTAGCATACCGGGCACCTACTGACCTGGGGAGTTCATCTTTCAGTGTCCTATCCTTTTGCCTTTTCATACTGTTCATGGGGTTCTCAAGGCAAGAATACTGAAGTGGTTTGCCATTCCCTTCTCCAGTGGACCGCGTTCTGTCAGCCCTCTCCACCATGACCTTGAGTAGCCTACACGGCATGGCTTAGTTTCGTTGAGTTAGACAAGGCTGTGGTCCGTGTGATCAGATTGGCTAGTTGTCTGTGATTGTGGTTTCAGTCTGTCTGCCCTCTGATGTCCTCTCTCAGTGCCTACCATCTTACTTGGGTTTCTCTTACCTTGGGCATGGAGTATTTCTTCACGGCTGCTCCAGCAGAGCGCAGCCGCTGCTCCTTACCTTGGACGTAGGGTAGACCCTCTCGGCCGCCACCCCTGACCTTGGACATGGGGTAGTTCCTCTCCACCGGGCTCTTGCGCCATCGCAGCCGTCTCACTCCTGCTGTGTTTGATGATCTCAATTCTGTTTCATCCTCTCTAGAAAATAATCTTCAAGTCTACTGCTGGAGTGGTGATGAGGCTGCCACCTGACACATTGAATGAGGATGGGTCTCTGAAGGTCTGACAGTTCCTAAAGAGATTGTAAACCAATTCTTCTTTTAATAGGTGCACATTCACTGCCACTTCTAACGTTGCTTCTAATTCCTGACAAGTTAACTTTTGGCCTGCGTTTCTGTTGATTTAGGACTCAGTTTTTCAGGTCTGCTAAATTGGTTACCACTTATCCAGCTTCCAAAATGTTCTTGCTTTTGTCATCTCTCCTGTTTTCTCTGTCCACAGGAATTATATCATAAAAATATCTTTTTGTTGTCAACTTGTGGGGTTTCTGGAGGGAGTAGAGGTAAATGTATGTTTGTCTAATTCTCCATCTTTAGCTGGACACCATATGTCTCCTTCTCATGAAAGTCAGTGGAAGCCCATCTGAGGAGTAACCCTTGGTTCCCAGTCCATTTCTCCACCAACTCTGGTGTTTCCACAAAACGTATCTGTTGCATCCAAATGCATTTGATTTTGATGCGTTGATTGATTTCTGAGGACCAATAGTCTGACATCGCTTGACCAAAAGATAGAAATATACTCTGAGCTCATCACAAGTATGTAAACAATTTTAATACAATCAGAAAATGATTTGTGCTTCAAGTTGAACAAAGCCTCCACATTTTCCTGAACAGCATTTCCTTACATTTAAAAACTTGATATATTTCCAGGGGAATCTAATCCATATGTTTCCTATATTTTTTTTGCTTTTAATGTATCTTAATATTGTTTCATAAAGCACTATTTAAGCTAACATTTTTATTAGCTTTTTTTCCCTTAAGTAAGCCCTTTCCATTAGCTTTTATTTAGAACTGTATTTTTTTCAAAACTTTCCGACCACCAAGTTGAATTGAACCCCTAAATGTTTGAGTTTCACTTAAAAGTTTGACTTTTGTTGGCTTCTAGTTAGAGCAAACCTATATTTTCTAAAATCTTGTGTTTTCTGTCTGTGTTTCCCAGCTAAGCAGATCTGTACCCAGAACCCATTCCACAGAGTCCTATACTCCATGGTAATTTGGACCAGAAAGAAAGCACATACATGCAGCATACCTCTTGTTGGGGTCTACCATGCCACTGGATAGATGAGAGCAGGAGGAGATATTCCCCCTGCCTTGGGGAGTTCATAGTCTACTTAGGAAGATGTGTAAAAAAAGAAAGTCTATCATTTCCTTCCTGTTTGTCAGATAATGGACTAGTCATTTGGCTGTGATTGTCCTGTTTAAACCCAATGATACACATGTATTTTATCTAAATTAATCCTCTTAATAAGTCCTCAGAATGAATATAATTTTTACCCTAATTTACAGAATAAGGGCACTTGAGACTCCAAATGTTGCTGATCTTGCCCAAGATTGTACAACTATGAAGTGGTAGAGAGGCTGGTTTAGAATGTAGGCAGAATTCCAACGTATGAAAAGCAGGAAAATGACTTAGGTACCTGGTTTGGAGTGAGTATTCAGTAGTGGTTGTGAAATTAATATAACAGGGCCAATGATACATAGTGTAAGGTTGAGAGAAGACTTAGGAGGGCTGCCACCATTAAGAAGGATGTCCCAGAGAAGACTGGTAGCCCAACTTGGTCCCCACCTGCACGGCTGCCGTGTCCAGTGACTATCGTCTCTTACCTGGATACCTACTTTGTTGTTGTTTAGTCACTCAATTATGTCTTGACTCTTTGTGACCCCATGGACTGCAACACACCAGGCTTCCCTGTCCTTCACCAGGATACTTACTAGAGCCTGTCAACTGCTCTCCCCACTTTCCTTCTTACCCCATTACTAACTGTTCTCCACACAGAAGCCAGCATGATCTTTTTTTTTTTTAATTCAAGGTAAAATTTACCTACAGTGAAATACATACAACTTAAGTATTTAATCTGATGAATTTTGACAATATGTATACACCCATGTAACTAATACCACATTCAAAACATAGAACATTTCCATTACACACTGTGTTCCCTTTTGGTCAAATACCTACCTCTGATAGGCAACTAAAATTCTTGTTACTATAACCATAGATTGGTTTTGTATGTTTTGAGTTTCATGTAAATGAAATTACACATTACTCATTTGTGTTTGTTTTTTCCCCATCAGGATGTTTTAAGATTCATCCCTGCTGTTCTGTGTAGTTGTACCTCATTT
The DNA here is from genome assembly GCA_007570785.1 of Antilocapra americana. Classification (NCBI taxonomy): domain Eukaryota; kingdom Metazoa; phylum Chordata; class Mammalia; order Artiodactyla; family Antilocapridae; genus Antilocapra; species Antilocapra americana. The sequence goes on along the minus strand of ML661896.1, from coordinate 5,031,798 downwards.
CTGAAATTGTGAAATAGTATTTCAACTATAATAATATCAAATTTATTGATTGATTCTTGTGTTGAAGGAGATTGAATTGTTACAGTTTGGAATTATTGTGAGTGAAATTGATACATTCTTGTACAAGAGAGTTAGTGAACATACATTTTTATTCTCTTGAGTGACTAAGAATTCAATTGCTGGTCATACATAGATATATATTTAATATTTTAAGAAAATGTAAAAATGTTTCCTTCACCATTTTATGCTTCTATTAGCAATGTATGGGGATTCTGTTTGTTCTTTTTACCCCTGAGACACTAGGACAGTGAAAAATAGAAAAGGTAATACCCAATGGTGGAAAGACAGAGAGAGCTGGAATAACTGGATATGGATGTGGGAGAAATACATCTTGGCCTATTATCTGTGTGAGGTAGAAGTCAAGGCTTACTGTTTTCTCATTAGCAATATATAGGTGTTCCAGCATTATTATTATTATATTACTATGTAGCATTAGTTTTTAAAAAAGACTTTACTTTTTCAATGGAATTGTCTTGGCTCCTTTGTCAAAAGTCATGTATGTTAGAGTCTATTTCTGGGTTGTCTATTCTGTTCCACTGATATATTTGGTGATCTTTATGCCAACACTGAAAGGACAACATTGGAAGGACTGATAACTGAAGCTGAAGCGCCAACACTTTGGCCACCTGAGGCGAAGATCTCACTCACTGGAAGAAAAGACCCTGATGCTGGGAAAGATTGAGGGCAGGAGGTGAAGGGGGCAACGGAGGATGAGATGGCCGGATGACACCACCGAGTAAAGAGACATGAATTTGAGCAAACTCCAGGAGATAGTGAAGGATAGGGAAACCTGGCGTGCTGCAGTCCATGGGGTCGCAAATAGGCAGACATGACTTAGTGACCGAACAGCAACATGCCACCACTACACAGTATTAATTTTTTAAATTATTTTTTAACTGAGTTATAATTGATACATTAGTTTCAGGTATACAACATAATGATTTATTATTTGTGTGTATTGCAAAATGATCACCACAACAAGTCCACTTAACATCCACCACCATACGTAGTTACCATTTTTTTTCTTGTGATGAGAACTTTCAAGATCCATTCCCCTAGCTACTTTCAAATATGCAATACAGTATTATCAAGTACAATCATCATGCTGTGCTTAACATTGCCATGACTTACTCATCTTATAACTGAAAATTTGTACTTTGTGACCCCTTTCACTCAGTTAATAAGCTCTAACCCTCACTTCAGTTCAGTTCAGTCCCTCAGTCGTGTCCAACTCTTTGTGACCCCATGAACCGCAGCACGCGAGGCCTCCCTATCCATCACCAACTCCCGGAGTCCACCCAAACCCATGTCCATCGGATCAGTGATGCCATCCAGCCATCTCATCCTCTGTCTTCCCCTTCTCCTCCTGCCCCCAATCCTTCCCAGCATTAGGGTCTTTTCCAATGCGTCAACTCTTCGCATGAGGTGGCCAAAGTACTGGAGTTTCAGCTTCAGCATCAGTCCTTCCAGTGAACACCCAGGACTGATCTCCTTAAGGATGGACTGGTTGGATCTCCTTGCAGTCCAAGGGACTCTCAAGAGTCTTCTCCAACACCACAGTTCAAGAGCATCAGTTCTTTGGCGCTCAGCTTTCTTCACTTCAGGCAACCACTAGTCACTTCTGTATGTCCCAAACTTGGGATTTGTTTTTCAGATTTCATGTATAACTGAGATCATATGATGTTTGTCTGTCCCTCTCTGACTTATTTCACTTATCATAATGCCCTCAATGGCTTCCCTGGTGGCTCAGACAGTTAAGAATCCGCCTTGGATTTGGGTTTGTAGACTTGGGTTTGATCCCTGGGTCGGGAAGATCCTCTGGAGAAGAAAATAGCACCCCACTCCAGTATTCTTGTCTGGAGAATCTCAAGGACAGAGGAGCCTGGAGGGCTACAGTCCATGCGGTCACAGAGAGTCAGACACGACTGAGTGACTAACACGCAGTGCCCTCAGTGTCCACCCATGGACCTTGCTCCAAGTGGACCTTTTTCGTGGCTGAATAATATTTGTGTGTGTGTGTCCCCTTTATCATTATGAAATGTCCCTCTTTTTCTGGCGTTATTCATCATCTTAAAGTCTACTTTGTCTCTAGTTAAGTCACTTCTGCTTTCTCCTGATTAGACTTTACCTGATATACCTTTTTATGTATTTTTACTTTTAGTATATCTGTGTCTCATTTTAAAGTGCATTTTTCATTGAGAGTACATGGCTGTGTTTTATTTTATCTATATTGAGAATCTCTGCCTTTAATTGGACTATTTAGAATAAAATTTAATATTAGTATAGATATGATTGAGTTTAACTATATCACCTAACTTGATATTCTATTTGTTTCTGCTGTTTTAATGCCTTTTTAATAGTATTTTTTTCCTGCTTTGGCAGAGAGTTTTTAAATAATTCTATTTTTCCCTACTCATGGCTTATTATGTTAACCTCATTTTACTGTGGTTTTTCACTTGTAGTAATTGCTTTTAGTTTTTAAATGCTTGTATTTAACTTGATACAGTATGTTTTAAAATAATTTTATATCATGTTATTCATAACATAAGAACTTTACAACAGTATAGTTCAATTTACCCACTCCTGTTTCTTTTGTGATTTTAAAATTAAACTTCACTTCCAGATATGTAATAGTCCAAAATCTCTCTTCTGTCTCTTGCATTAAACAGTCAAGTCTCTCTTAAAGGAAATTTAAAGCCTTTTTATTCTGTAGTAACTTGAGACTTATAGGAAAGTTATAAAATTAGGATGGAGACTTCCTATGTACCTTCCACCTAGCTTCCCTTAATGTTAACATCTTACAAACCATAGTACATATATTAAAAACTAAGAAGTCAACATTGACACAGTACTGTTAACTAAACTAGATTTTATTCACATTTCATCAGTATTTCTGACGTCCTTTTTCTGTTCCAGGAGCCAATCCAGATTCCCACCACGCACTTAATTATCAGCTCTCCTGGGACAATAGTGTTAGTCTCTCAGCTGGGTCCTAGTCCTTACCAATCACCTCTCCCAGTCCTTACCGATCTGTGACAGTTGCTTATCTTTACTAGTCTTTCATGGTCTTGACACTCTTGTAGAGCTGTTTTGTAGAATGTCCCTCACTCTGGGCTGAGTGTTTTCTCATGATTGGGTTGCGGCTGTACCGATAGCCCAGTAGTGACGTGCCCTTCTCAGTTGCCCCATCAGGGGGCACATGACGTTAATACTTAACTGCTGGTGGAGCTAACAGTGATCACCAAGCTGAGGCAGTGTCTGCCAGGAATTTCCACTGAAAGTTATTTTTCCTTAATATCTAGAGATAGAAATACTTTGAGACTATGCAAATATCCCATTTCTCCCCAAACTTTCTCCCACTAATTTTAGCATCCATCAATGGATCTTATCTGCAACAGTTTTCAGGATGTTCTCATGGTGGTTTTCTGTTTCCCTTACCCTGTCTGCTTGTGTTTATTGGAATTCTTGGAAGAACCGTTCCTTCTCATCCATGTCTTTCTTTCTCTTAGTTTTGGTCCTTGTATATATTTTTTATCCTACAGATTATTCTCTTGTTATGCATTTTATTGCTTAAATTATTCCAGCTTTGGCCAAAGGGAACTCTTTGGCATTGGTTCCTGAGCCCTTTACAGGTCTCCTCATTGTTTTGTTTTGTTGTGTTTTTTTTTTTTTTTTTTTTTGAGCACCTTGTCACTTTCTGGCACACAAGATGCTCTAGGTCCCTCTTGTATTTTCTCTGTCCCAGGTTTGGATTTAACCACTTGGATAGCCACTTATCAAAGGATGCTTCCTTGGTAGCTCAGTTGGTAAAGAATCCACCTGCAATGTAGGAGACCCTGGTTCAATTCCCGGGTCAGGAAGATCTGCTGGAGAAGGGATAGGCTTACCTTTAACTCTGGTATTCTTGGGCTTTCCTGCTGGCTCAGTCAGTAAAGAATCTGCCTGCAATGCAGGAAACCTGGGTTCGATCCTTGAGTTGGGAAGATTCCTAGGAGAAGGGAACAGCTACCCACTCTAGTATTCTGGCCGGGACAATTACATGGACTGTACAGTCGGTGAGGTCTCAATGTGTTGGACATGACTGAGTGAGTTTCGGTGAGGTCTCAATGTGTCGGACATGACTGAGTGAGTTTCACTTTCATTTTCCAAGGAGTGTGGTGGTGGTTTCCTTGGGGGTTTTTGCTTTTTAGTTGAAGAGTGATATTTAGAAGCTAAAATCTGTGCAGTGAAGTCCTCTGTGGTATTGAAATGTCATTGTTTCTGGTGTCTGTCAGCACCAAACTTGGACATATATATACACTCCTTACACATAGGCTCATTTATGTTTATTTTTGTATCTGTCAAAGTGAATATAGTTTGAAAACAATTGATTTCTTATTGATACTTCTAATTCCAACCCAGTACCAGTGTCCCTTCTGACCTTCCCCCTTTGCTTCTTTGTAACTGCTTTTATAGAAAGTTAGAAACATAATTTTCGTTATTTACCTATTTATTTGTTCAACTCTAGTATACATTGGAAGTTGCTTCAAAATTGTTAACCCATATCTCTGAGGCAAACAAATTTACCAAATACAAATTGTATTTGAGTACAGTTCTTTTTCTTTTTAGCTTTATAGTACCTAATTCAAATATGGGTTTTGAAAGTTACTAAGGTTAGTTCTTCACTTTTCCATTCTCACCAGTGTGCTTATGCTGTTCATTAGTAACACTTAGGTTATATACTAAGATTACAATTTATATTCCATCTTGTGTTCCCACCACATCCTGGTTGATTGTATTTTATATAAATTTACATGCATTGAAACTTCCTCACCACCACAACTGGTGAAAGTCCATGTACAGCAACGAAGACTGAGCATAGCCAAAAACAAACAAACAGTATAAAGAAAACTTGCTGTTTGTAGTGTACAGTCATAAGGGTGCATATAGTCATGTCTTCACCACCAGACTTGTGATACAGAACAGAAAAGTTCTAGCAACCCATATATTCTCTCTTAATTTGCATTATATCAGCCCCTTCACTGTCCTATATCCCTGACAACCACTGATCTTTTGTTTGCCTTTTTCAAAATTCATAAAAATGGAAGTGTAGGATATACAGAGTTTAGGTCTGACTTCTTCCATTTAGCTGAATGCATTTAAGATTTATCCATGTTGCATGAGTGAGTAGTTAGCTTCTTTTCATTGTTAGCAGTTTTTTTATTGTCTGGATGAACCATTGGCATGGTGATTATCAATTCACTAGTTTAAAAGTGTCTGGGTTGTTTTCAGCTTTCGGTGATTATGAGTGAAGATACTATAAATGTATAGGTTTTTGTGTGAAATTAAGTTTTTACCCAAGAGAAATAAGTCCTGAACTGTTTGGTCTTATGGTAGTTCTACATTTAACTTTATATATTAAAAAAAGCTGACAAATTGTTTGCAGAAATGGCTTTACTATTTTGTATCTCTACCTTCAAGATATATAAGTTCCAGTTGTTTTGCACCCTTGCCAGCAGTTGGTTTTGTCGTAAAAACAGAGCAAACAAAAACCCGTAGGCATTCTTAGTATGTAGTGATTTCATTGTGGTTTTAATTTGTGTTTGCCTGATGACTAATGATATGGAGCATCTTTTCATATGTTTATTTTCCCTTTGTATATCTTTGATAAAGTGTCTGTTTAAATTTTTGCCCATCTTTAATTAGATTGTTTTCTTTCTAAGTTAATTTTCATTGGAGTATACTTGATTTACAATGTTGTGTTAGTTTCTGCTGTACAGCAAAGTGAATTGGTTTAACATACACATATATCCACTCTTTTTTAGATTATTTTCCCATATAGGTCATTACAGAGTACTGAGTACAGCTTCCTGTGCTGTACAATAGGTCCTTATTAGTTATGATCTATAGTAGCGTGTATATATCAATCCCAATCTCCCAATTTATCCCTCCTTCTCCTTTTACCCTTGGTAGCCATAAGTTTGCTTTCTACATTTGTGACTCTATTTCTGTTTTGTAAATAAGTGCATTTGTATCATTTTTTTAGATTCTTTTTTTGAAGTGTCGATTAACAATATTACTTGCACCTGAACATCATAGTGACTCAGCGTTTTTACAGATTATACTCCATTAGAAGTTATTACAATATATCCTTGTTACTTGTCTGTTTTATACATAATAGTTTGTAGCTTTTAATTCTGTACTCCCTCATTTCCCCTTTGGTAACTATTGGTTTGTTTTCTATGTCTGTGAGTCTGTTTCTGTTGTGTATATGCATTCACTTGTATTATTTTTTAGATTCTACATATAAGTGATATCATATAGTAATTGTCTTTCTCTGACTCATTTCATTAAGCATGCTTCATCCATGTTGCTGCAAATGGCAGAATTTCATTCTTTTCTATGACTAATACTCCATTGTGTGTATACATGCCACATCTTTATCCACTTGTCTGTTGACGGGTGTTTGAGTTGCTTCCATATCTTGAATATTGTAGTTAGTGCTACAGTGAAGCAACTCAATATAGAAAAAACAACCCAATCAAAAAAATGGGCATAAGACCTTAATAGACTTTTTTCAAAGAAATGTGTAGACAGCTAACAGACATATGAAATTATATTCAATGATGCTAATAATTAGAGAAATGCAAATCATAACAATGAGATGTAATCTCATACCTGTCAGAATGACTATCATCAAAAGTCTGCAAATAATGAATGCTGGGGAAGATGCGGAGGAAACGGAAATCTTTATACTGCTGGTGGGAATGTAAATCAGTGTAGCCAGAATGGACAACAATATGGAGGTTCCTCAAAAAGCTCAAAATAGAACTACCATATGATCTAGCCATTTCCACTCCTGGGTATATATATATATATATTTTGAAAAAAATGAAAAAACTAATTTGAAAAGGTCATTTGTTTTCTTATTGTTGAGCACTGAGGGTACTTTACATATTCTGGGAACAAGTCTTTTATTAGATATGTAGTATTCTTGCCTGGAGAATCCCAGGGATGGAGGAGCCCGGTGGGCTGCTATCCACAGAGTCGCACAGAGTCAGACACGGCTGAAGTGACTTTGCATGCATGCATGCATGCATTGGAGAAGGAAATGGCGGCCCACCCCAGTATTCTTGCCTGGAGAACCCCAGGGACAGAGGACCCTGGTGGGCTGCCGTCTATGGGGTTGCTTTATGTGTGTATGTGTGTGTGCTCAGTGGTTAGACTCTTTGCCACCCATGGACTGTATCCAAAATGAAGCAGGGCAAAGGCTAATAGAGTCCTGCTAAGAGAACGCACTGCTCACAGCAAACACCCTCTTCCAGCAGCACAAGAGATGCCTCTACACATGGACATCACCAGATGGTCAACACCAAAATCAGATTGATTACATTCTTTGCAGCCAAAGATGGAGAAGCTCCATACAGTCAGCAAAAACAAGACCAGGAGCTGACTGTGGCTCAGATCATGAGCTCCTTATTGCCAAATTCAGACTTATATTGAAGAAAGTAAGGGAAAAAACTAGACCATTCAGGTATGACCTAAATAAATTCCCTTATACAGTGGAAGTGACAAATAGACTGATAGACAAGTGCCTGATGAACTATGGACAGAGGTTCGTGACATTGTACAGAAGGCAGGGATCAAGACCATTCCCAAGAAAAAGAAATGCAAAAAGGAAAATTGGCTGTCTGAGGAGGCCTTACACACAGGTGAGAAAAGAGAAGTGAAAGGCAAAGTAGAAAAGGAAAGATCTCCCCATTTGAATGCAGAGTTCCAAAGAATAGCAAGGAGAGATAAGAAGGCCTTCCTCAGTGATCAATGCAAAGAAATAGAGGGAAACAATAGAATGGGAAAGACTAGAGATCTCTTCAAGAAAATTAGAGATACCAAGGGAACATTTCATGCAAAGATGGGCACAATAAAGGACAGAAATGCTATGGACCTAACAGAAGCAGAAGATATTAAAAAGAGGTGGCAAGAATACACAGAAGAACTATACAAAAAAGATCTTCATGACCCAGATAATCACGATGGTGTGATCACTCACCTAGAGCCAGACATCCTAGAATATGAAGTCAAGTGGGCCTTAGGAAGCATCACTACGAAGAAAGCTAGTGGAGGTGATGGAATTCCAGTTGAGCTATTTCAAATCCTGAAAGATGATGCTGTGAAAATGCTTCACTTAATATGCCAGCAAATGTGGAAAACTCAGCAGTGGCCATAGGACTGGAAAAGGTCAGTTTTCATTCCAATCCCAAAGAAAGACAATGCCAAAGAATGCTCAAACTACTGCACAATTGCACTAATGTCATACACCAACAAAGTGATACTCAAGATTCTCCAAGCCAGGCTTCAGCAATACATGAACCGTGAACTTCCAGATGTTCAAGATGGTTATAGAAAAGGCAGAGGAACCCAGAGATCAAACTGCCAACATCCACTGGATCATTGGGAAAGCAAGAGAGTTCCAGAAAAGCATCTACTTCTGCTTTATTGACTACACCAAAGCCTTTCACTGCATGAATCAAAACAAACTGTGGAAAATCTTCAAGAGAAGGGAATGCCAGACCACCTTACATTCCTCCTGAGAAATCTGTATGCAAGTCAAGAAACAACAGTTAGAACCAGACATGGAACAACAGGCTGGTTCCAAGTCAGGAGAGGACTATGTCAAGGCTGTATATTGTCACCCTGCTTATTTAACTTATATGCAGAGTACATCATGCTAAATCCTGGGCTGGATGAAGCACAAGCTGGAATCAAATTGCCAGGAGAGATATCAATAACCTCAGATATGCAAATAACACCACCCTTATGGCAGAAAGTGAAGAAGAACTAAAGAGCCTCTTGATGAAAGTGGAAGAGGAGAGTGAAAGAGTTGGCTTAAAACACAACATTCAGAAAACTAAGATCATGGCATCTGGTCCCATCACTTCATGGCAAATAGATGGGGAAACAGTGGAGACAGTGAGAGCCTTTATTTTGGGGGGCTCCAAAATCACTGCAGATGGTGACTGCAGCCATGAATTTAGAAGATGCTTGCTCCTTGGAAGAAAAGTTATGACCAACCTAGACAGCATATTAAAAAGCAGTGACATTACTTGGATGACAAAGGTCTGTCTAGTCAAAGCTATGGCTTTTCCAGTAGACATTTGTGGATGTGAGAGTTGGACTATAAAGAAAGCTGAGCGTTGCAGAATTGATGCTTTTGAATTGTGGTGCTGGAGGAATCTTGAGAGCCCCTTGGACTGCAAGGAGATCCAACCAGTCCATCCTATAGGAAATCAGCCCTGAATATTCATTGGAAGAACTGATACTGAAGCTTAAACTCCAATACTTTGGCCACTTGATGAGCAGAACTGACTCATTTGAAAAGACCCTGGTGCTGGGAAAGATCGAAAGTGGGAGAAGGGGATGACAGAGGATGAGATGGTTGGATGGCATCACTGACTCAATGGACATGAGTTTGAGTAAGCTCTGGGAGCTGGTGATGGACAGGGAAGCCTGGTGTGCTGCAGTCCATGGGGTGGAAGAATCTGACATGATTGAGTGACTGAACTGAACTGGATAATTATAGTTGTTAAGCTTCTTCTCATGTGCCTCTTGGCCATCTGTATGTCTTCTTTAGAAAAATGTCTATTTAAGTCTTCAGCCCATCTTTTGAATAGGTTGTTTGGTTTTTTTATATTGAGCTACATGAGTTGCTTGTATATTTTAGACATTAATCCCTTGTTACTTGCATAGTTTGCAAATATTTTCTCCTATTCTGTGGGTTCTCTTTTTGTTTTGTTTATGGTTTTCTTTGCTGTGCAAAAGCTTTTAAGTTTTATTAGGTCCCATTTGTTTGTTTTTATGTCCATTACTGCAGGAGATGGCTAGAAAAAGATATTGCTGTGATTTATGTCAGAGAGTGTTCTCCCTGTATTTTCCTCTAAGAGTTTTATAGTATTAGGGCTTATATTTAGATCTTTAATCTATTTTGAGCTTTTTTGTGTGTGTGTATGATGTTAAAGAATGCTTTAATTTCGCTTTTTTATATGTCCCGTTTTCCCAGCATTATTTATTGAAAAGGCTGTCTTTTCTCCATTGTGTATTCTTGCCTCCTTTGTTGTGGATTAATTAATCGTAGGTGCATGGATTTATTTATGGATTTTCTATTCTGTACCATTGCTCTCTATTTCCTTTTTTGTGGCAATACCATACTGTTTTGATTGCTATAGCTTTGTGCATGCATGTGTGCTCAGTCATGTTTGACTCTTTGTGACCCTTACAGATCCCTGGATTGTAGCCCGCCAGTCTCCTCTGTCCATGGAATTTTCCAGGCAGGAATATTGGAGTGGATTGCCGTTTCCTACCCCAGGGGATCTTCCTGACCCAGAGATCGAACCCACGTCTCTTGCGTCTCCTGCCCTGGCAGGTGGATTCTTGACTACTGCACTCCCTGTAGCTTTGTAGTATAGTCTGAACTCAGGGAGCCTGATTCCTCCAACTCCATTTTTCTTTCTCAAGATTGCTTTGGCTATTTAGGGTCTTTTGGATCTCCATGTAGATTAATTTTTTGTTGTTGTTGTTTTAGTGAAAATGCCATTGGCAATTTGATAGGGATTGCACTGAATCTATATATTGCTTTGGATAATATAGTCATTTTGACAGTATTGATTTTTCCAATCCAGTGGTGTATCTTTCCATCTATTTGTGTCATCTTCAATTTTTTCATCTTTTGTCTAGTTAGGCAGGTTTATTCCTAGGTGTTTTATTCTTTTTGATGAGATGGTACATGGGATTGCTTCTTTAATTTCTCTTTCTGATCTTTCATTGTTAGTGTATAGAAGTGCAACAGACTGCTGTGTATTAAATTTGTATCCTGCAACTTTACCAAATCCATTGATGAGCTCTAGTCACTTCCTGATAGCATCCTTAGAATCTTTTATGTATAGTATCATGTTACCTGCAAATAGTGACAGTTTTACTTCTTTTCCAATTTGGATTTCTTTTATTTCTTTTCTTTCTCTGATTGCCATGGCTAGGACTTCCAACTGTTTTGAATAAAGGTGGAGAGAGTGTACCTCCTTGTCTTGTTCCTGATCTGAAAGGGGGTGTTTTCACCATTAAGTGTGATATTCAGTTCAGTTGCTCAGTCGTGTCTGACTCTTTGCGACCGCATGAACTGCAGCATGCCAGGCTTCCCTGTCCATCACCAACTCCCAGAGTCCACCCAAACCCATGTCCATCGAGTCAGTGATGCCATTCAGCCATCTCATCCTCTGTTATCCCCTTCTCCTTCTGCCCCCAATCCTCCCCAGCATCAGGGTCTTTTCCAATGAGTCAACTCTTCGCGTGAGGTGGCCAAAGAATTGGAGTTTCAGTTTCAACATCTATATAGATTTGAACATCTGTATAGATTGTGTATATATATATATATATATATACACACACACACATACACACACACACATATATATATAATCTATATAGGATCTATATAGATTATATAGATTCAGTTTCAACCTACTATATAGCTAATAGTATGATATTAGCTATAGGTTTTCACAACTGGCCTTTTTATGTTGACGTATGTTCCCTCCTCACCCACTTTCTAACGTTCTCTCTCTGTTTGGCTCCTCTGTATATCATTTCATGCCTTCTTTTGGATTAATTGAATATTTTTAAATGTTTACTTATATGTTGGCGTTTATTATATCTTCATATATATCTAACATTATAACATAATTATATATATATATATATTTTTAGTGATTACAAGTGATACAACATAAACCTAACTTTGTAGTCTGTTTAGAGTTAATATTTTACATTTTCAAGTAAAATATAGAAAACTTACAACTTTAAAGGTACTTACTAGCCTCTCCTCTTTGTTATACTTGTCACAGGTATTATATAAACATACATTGACTCCTTTTTTCAGGGCTCTGTAGATTACCATTTTTTCTTTCAACAGTCATGTGTTTTTGAAAACCTAAAAGGAAAACAATTCTTTCCAATTCTTTGGCCACCTCACGCGAAGAGTTGACTCATTGGAAAAGACCCTGATGCTGGGGAGGATTGGGGGCAGAAGGAGAAGGGGATAACAGAGGATGAGATGGCTGAATGGCATCACTGACTCGATGGACATGGGTTTGGGTGGACTCTGGGAGTTGGTGATGGACAGGGAAGCCAAGTCTATTATATTCATCTTTGCTGTTTCTGTTTCTTCATTTCTAAGGACTGAAATTTTTCCTTTAACCTGGAAAAGTTCCTTCAGCATACATTTTAGAGCAATTCTGCTGGTGACAAATTCTTTTTGGTTCCTTCACTTGAGAATGTTATTTTCTTTTCATTCCTGAGGTGATTTTCACTTGACACACAATTCTGTGTTAACGTTTCTTTCAGCACTTTCATGATGTTATTTCACTATCTCTGACCTCCACAGCTTCTTTTTCTTTTTTTCATATTTTTTTCAAATGATCAAAGTAATAGTTGTTTTGTGCAGGATATCAGGTAAATAAATAAAATAAAAATTGCATATCATTAATACTTAGACATTATCACTGGTAATTTCTAGTAATTTCTTATGATTCTTCATATGTCTAGCTTTTAAAATCTAGTGATATATTGTGAACATTTTTATTTATTTATTTTTTAAATTTTTTTTACTTTATTGTGTTGGCTTTGCCATACATTGACATGAAACCGCCATGGGTATACATATGCTCCCCCTCCAGAACCCCCCTCCCTCCTCCCTCCTGATTCCCTCTCTCTGAGTCATCTCGGTGCACCAGCCCCGAGCATCAACCCTGGGCTGGCGATTGATTTCACATATGATAATTAACATGTTTCAATGCCATTCTCCCATATCATCCCACCCTTGCCCTCTTCCACAGAGTCCACGAGTCTGTTTTATACATCTGCGTTTCTTTTGCTGTCTCGCATGCAGGGTTCTCGTTACCATCTTTCTAAATTCCATATATATGTGTTAGTATACTGTATTGTTGTTTTTCCTTCTGGCTTACTTCACTCTGGATAATAGGCTCCGGTTCCGTCCACCTGAGTAGAACTGATTCAAATGAATTTTTTTTTAATGCTGAGTAATATTCCATTGTGTATATGTACCACAGCTTTCTTATCCATTCGTCAGTTGATGGGCATCTAGGTTGCTTCCATGTCCTGGCTATTGTAAACAATGCGGCGATGAACATTGGGGTACACGTGTCTCTTTCAATTCTGGTTTCCTCAGTGTGTATGCCCAGCAGTGGGATTGCTGGGTCATATGGCAGTTCTATTTGCAGTTTTTTAAGGAATCTCCACACTGTTTTCCATAGTGGCTGTACTAGTTTGCATTCCCACCAACAGTGTAAGAGAGTTCCCTTTTCTCCACATCCTCTCCAGCATTTATTACTTGTAGATTTTTGGATGGCAGCCATTCTGACTGGTGTAAAGTGGTACCTCATTGTGGTTTTGATTTGCATTTCTCTGACAATGAGTGATGTTAAGCATCTTTTCATGTGTTTGTTAGCCATTTTTATGTCTTCTTTGGAGAAATGTCTGTTAAGTTCTTTGGCCCACTTTTTGATTGGGTCGTTTATTTTTCTAGAATGGAGCTGCAGGAGTTGCTTGTATATTTTTGAGATTAATTGTTTGTCCGTTGCTTCATTGGCTATTATTTTCCCCCATTCTGAAGGCTGTCTTTTCACCTTGCTTATAGTTTCCTTTGTTGTGCAGAAGCTTTTAATTTTAATTAGGTCTCATTTGTTTATTTGTGCTTTTATTTCCGATATTCTGGGAGGTGGGTCATAGAGGATCCCACTTTGGTTTATGTCGGAGAGTGTTTTGCCTATGTTTTCCTCTAGGAGTTTTATAGTTTCTGGTCTTATGATTAGGTCTTTGATCCATTTTGAGTTTATTTTTGTGTATGGTGTTAGAAAGTGTTCTAGTTTCATTCTTTTACAAGTGGCTGTCCAGTTTTCCCAGCACCACTTGTTAAAGAGATTGTCTTTTCTCCATTGTATATTCTTGCCTCCTTTGTCAAAGATAAGATGTCCATAGATGCATGGATTTATCTCTGGGCTTTCTATTTTGTTCCATTGATCTATATTTCTGTCTTTGTGCCAGTACCATACTGTCTTGATGACTGTAGATTTGTAGTATAGCCTAAAGTCAGGTAGGTTGATTCCTCCAGTTCCATTCTTCTTTCTCAAGATTGCTTTGGCTATATGAGGTTTTTTTGTATTTCCATACAAATTGTGTAATTATTTGTTCTAATTCTCTGAAAAAGACCTCTGTTAGCTTGATAGGAATTGCATTGAATCTATAGATTGCTTTGGGTAGTATACTCATTTTCACTATATTGATTCTTCCAATCCAAGAACACGGTATATTTCTCCATCTATTTGTGTCCTCTTTGATTTCTTTCATCAGTGTTTTATAGTTTTCTGTATATAAGTCTTTTGTTTCTTTAGGTAGAAATACTCCTAAGTATTTTATTCTTTTTGTTTCGATTGTGTATGGAATTGTTTCCTTAATTTCTCTTTCTGTTTTCTCATTGTTAGTGTATAGGAATGCCAGGGATTTCTGTGTGTTGATTTTGTATCCTGAAACTTTACTATATTCACTGATTACCTCTAGTAATTTTCTGGTAAAGTCTTTAGGGTTTTCTATGTAGACGATCATGTCACCTGCAAACAGAGAGAGTTTTACTTCTTCTTTTCCAATAGTGAGCTGTATTTCAAATAGCTAATCGCCTACATATAATGTGCTTTGTCTAACTGCTTTTGAGACTTTCTTCCTTATCTTTAGTGTTTAATAGTTTGATTTAATGTGTCTGTATGACCTGCCTTTTTGCATTTATTCTGTTTTAGATATGTTTGACTTCTTTGTTCTGTAAGTTTATATTTTTTGTCAAATTTGCTAAATTGGACATTTTTTCTTAATTATTTTTTTCTCTTCTTCCTTGGGGACCCCAGTGACATGAACATTAGACCTTTCAAAACTGACACACAAATCCCTAACTGTCTGTTCTTTTTTTCTCTTAGTAAATTTTGTCTTTTCTTTAGTTTGGGTAATTTTTATAGATCTATATTTATTAATCTTATTTTTTTCTGTCATCTCCATCCTACTAGTGAACCTATCTAGTAGTTTTTAATTTCAAGAAGTTGTATTTATCAGTTTCAAATTTTCCATTTGACTCTTTTTTGTAATTTCTTTTTCTTTGCTGAGCACATCTATTTTTCATTCATTTCAACAGAGTTTGTCTTTGTCTTGTAGAGAATGATTATCTAGCTGCTTGAAAGACTTGGATATTCTAACATCTCATTCACTTTAAGGTTGACACCTGTTGAGTGTCTTTGCCTTTGAGAATTGTTAAAATTTTTCTGGTTCTTGGTAGGTTGAATAATTTTGTATTATACTCAGGGAGTTCTGGATATTAACTTGTGAGGCTCGGGTCCTGTTAAAATATTCTGGGGAATGTTGATTGTTTTGTTTTAGCATGCCACCAGTTTGGTTGGCTTCTAACAACAAGTCTGCCTCACCTTCTGTGGGGAGCCTTTTCTCACCTTTCCCTAATCCCTCCTCCATAGGATTCCCCCACACTCTCCAGCTCTCAGAGACTCCTCTGTCTGGTCCTCTGTCTAGAAAGCTGGGGTTCTCTTTTTGCTTTAGCTGCTGACACTGTTGCAGCTTTGCATGATTGAGCCTATAGAAAATACTGATATAGCTGTAGAATAAAGAAGAAAACAGCACACTTGGCTCAGCAGGATCCCCCTTGCTCAAAAGGACAGGCTTCTTGCAGGGGGTTAGGTGCTTGCATTGTGTCCTTTCCCTGGCACTGCACTTCTCAGACTGAAGCTGGCCTTGTGATGGGACCATGAGGGGAAAAGGGTATTAAAAACAATGCAGACTCCTCTCCATTCTTTGGCTTAACTTAGGAGCCACGTTGGCCAAAAGGGTTTTTGTTTCCTGCAACCCACTTTGCAGCCTTCCAGTTTGAATCACCCTGCAGTTCAAGAGACAGCCCTGGTGGTCCAATGGCTAAGACTCCACACTCCCAATGCAGGGGCTCTGGATTTGTTCCCTAGTCAGGGCACTAGATCTCACATGCCACAACTAATAGTCTGCATGCTGCAACTAAAGATTCCATGTGCAGCAATGAAGAGACAAGATCCTGCATGCCACAGCTAAGACTTGGAGAAGCCAAATAAATAAGCCAAGAGAGAAAGGGAGAAAAGATAAAAACACGTAACTCATTACTATCATACTGATTATACTTCAGGTTTTAACTTTCCTTGCTCTAATTTACTTTTCAAGACCTCAGGTAGCTGCTTTCTGAGTTCTGTCCAGCATCTTTAGTTGTCATCATTTGGATAGACTATGGCAGACTCATTCCATCATAGGTAGAACTGGAATTAAGCCAGGTTTCACTTGGGGGCTTTAACCTGTGGCTTCTACATTTGACAGCTCATTTTTGGAAACTTACACCTGCATGGTTCATGCAGACTCAGAGAAGTCAGATTGACAGAAAGATTTTGTTTCTGTGCAACAAGGAGTACATTTTTGCCTCCTATGTTCATGCAGGGTTGATTCTCTGTCTCTGTTGCTTTGATCTGTGTCAGGGCATTAGCGATTAACTGGCATTGGTCTCATTGTATTTTGAGTAGATAGAGCCAGAAAGTACAAGTCTAGTCTCTGTTATACACTCAGTTCAGGCGCTCAGTTGTGTCTGACTCTGAAACCCCATGGAATGCAGCACGCTCGGCTTCCCTGTCCACCACCAACTCCCAGAGCTTACTCAAACTCATGTCCGTAAAGTCAGTGATGCCATCCAACCATCTCATCCTCTGGCTTCCCCTTCTCCTCCCACCTTCAGTCTTTCCCAGCATCAGAGTCTTTTCTAGTGAATCAGGTCTTCACTATCAAAGGTGTGGCCAAAGTATTGGAGTTTCAGCTTCAGTATCAGTCCTTCCAATGAATATTCAGGGCTGATTTCCTATATGATGGACTGGTTGGATCTCCTTGCAGTCCAAGGGACTCGCAAGAGTCTTCTCCAACACCACAGTTTAAAAGCATCAATTCTTCAGTACTCAGCTTTCTTTATAGTCCAACTCTCACATCCATACATGACTACTAGAAAAACCGTAGCTTTGACTAGATGGACCTTTGTTGGCAAAGTCATGTCTCTGCTTTTTAACATGCTGTCTAGGTTGATCATAAGTTTTTTTCTAAGGAGCAAGCATCTTTTAATTTCATGGCTGCAGTCACCGTCTGCAGTGATTTTAGAGCCCCCCCCAAAATAAAGTCTCTCACTGTCTTCACTGTTTCCCCATATGTTTGCCATGAAATGATGAGAGCAGATGTCATGATCTTTGTTTTTTGAATGCTGAATTTTAAGCCAGCTTTTTCACTCTCATCAAGAGGCTCTTCTGTTCTTAACTTTCTGCCATAAGGGTGGTGTCATCTTCATATCTGAGGTTATTGCTGTTTCTCCTGGCAATCTCTATTCTAGCTTGTGCTTCATCCAGCCCAGTGTTTCTTATGATGTACTCTGCATATAAGTTAAATAAACAGGGTGACAATATACAGCCTTGACATACCCCTTTCCCAGTTTGGAACCAATCTGTTGTTCCGTGTTCAGTTCTGTTGCTTCTTGACTTGCATTCAGATTTCTCAGGAGGCAGGTAAGGTGGTCTGGTATTCCCATCTCTTGAAGAATTTTCCACAGTTTGTTGTGATCCACACAAAGGCTTTGGCATAGTCAATAAAGCAGAAGTAGATGCTTTTCTGGAACTCTCTCACTTTTTTGATGATCCAGCAGATGTTGGCAATTTGATCTCTGCCTTTTCTAAATCCAGCTTGAGCATCTGGAAGTTCACAGTTCATGTACTGTTGAAGTCTGGCTTGGAGAATTTTGAGCATTACTTTGCTAGCGTGTGAGATGAGTGCAATTGTGTGGTAGTTTGAACATTCTTTGGCATTGCCTTTCTTTGGGATTGGAATGAAAACTGACCTTTTCCAGGTTGTACGCTAGCTGTTCGATATTGCAAGGGCCATTTTACTTCTCTGAGCCCGAATTTCCACATCTGTAAGTATTAGATGAAAATGCCTGACTTAAAGCTAATTCATTGAACAGTTACTTAGTTTATGTCATGAGCCAGACCTTATTCTAGGCATGGGGCATATAGTAATGAAAAAAATGAGACAAAAAATTCCATCTTCATGCACCGTATATTCCAGTAATTGGTGGATAGTAACAAATATGAATGTGGAAATTAAATGTAATTTATTAAAAGCAAGACTAATAACTGCTCACTGTATGCTCCTCACGTAAACATGGAACACTTAAATAGCACATTTCTCCTGAAGTAGCTGCCAGTCAACTTTTCCTGGCATAGTGAGCTCCAATTAGTCTGACTTAAAACAAGCCTTGGCTTACCTCTCTGACCATCCACTTGTGCATATGCTTCCTGTTTATGTTCAGTGTTGGAAGTGCTCCAGTCCTGGACAGACCCCATTGGAAGCATTGCCCGGTTGTTAACTACTCCAGGCAGAGCAGTTATATGTAAGAGATGAGGCTTTGTTTAGAAAATGGGCCTGGAGTAAAGTCAGATCCTTGATGACGATGAGCTTTTTAAAACCCGAAGACCAAAAGGTCATCGTGGTTTCATTCTTGTGTCTATTGTAGCTGAAGAATACATAACCTACACTCCCTGATTTATACAGATGGCAGAGTTACAGTAAGTTAAAATTTTCTATGTGTACACCTTCCTGTCCATTTTCTATGTGTACACTTCCCTATCCATGATCTCCTTTAAGACTCACAATATCCCTGGAAGGAGAAGGAGAAGAGAGAGAAGAGGGAAGGGTAGGTGGAGGAGGGAGATGACAAAAATGATGACAATGGTGTGAGGAGACTAATAGTTAACATTTATGAAGCACTTGCTATGAACTAAGCACTTTATGTGGATTGCCTCATTTAATAAATGAGCAGGAGGAAGATCACTTAGTTTCATTGCAGGGAAGACTGAGGCTTGGGGAGTCAATGGATGGAATAGTCTCAACCTCTGGCCCAGTCTAGTGCTCTCTATGCTGTTCCCTGTCTGCCTGGAGGATGGGCAGTGCCAGGGTCCTGTCAGTCGTGTGACTCCAGCCACCTCCCAGAGTCCCCCTGCGAGGATCTGCCAAGTGCTCCTCCCCCCTCCCCACCCACCTCTCACCACCTTGGGCACAGGCAAGTTCACAGCAAGGCCCCTGGGATGCACACATTTCCTGGGTGGTGCCCTCTCCCCTGATCTGGGAGCCTGGGCTGTGGATTAATGTGTCCGTCACACTAACTTGTTATCACCCAGGAAAGTGTGACGTTGAGCATCATGTCATGGCTGACTCAGTGTGCCAAACAGATCTGTGACTTGTTGTTTGGCTGTTTTGATACTGGAACATTTTGACATGGTATGAAGAAAAGCGTTGAAAATGTATGAAAATGTCAGCCTATCGTGTTTATTTTATTACCTGCTGATGTGAAGGATGTCCCTGACTCCTACCCCCTTGCCTAAATATGAGTTTCTGGAATAGATGGCGCCCTGGGCTGGCATGAGGGTAAGGAGGGTGTGATTAAGTCTTTACAAACTGTATTTCTTGGTGGTAGGCTGGCATGAAAACTTAGCTGATTTTTTTTTTTTAATGCCACCTCAACAAACCCCACATTCTTGTGAGAGGCCTCTCTTCACTGGCCACCCAAAGGGCAAGTTTGAGGGTCCAGACACTAGAGGGAACCAAAGCCAGGGTGGTCCCCGACCTAAAGAAAGGAGTCCTCCAGAACGTCACGGCACTCTCTGTACCCCTCTTGCCCCAATTCACCTTTATTTCCATCTACTCAAGCCCCAGGCTCTGCCGCCTCTTCCTCTCCTGGCATTTCCATGAGAGCACTTGGATGGGGTCTGTGGACACAGACACTAGGCTCTTTCTTAAAACTGCTTCAGGTTTTGTTTGTTCAAACAGTTTTCTTAAAACTTGTCTCAAGGTTTTGATTGCTCATCTTTGGCTTTCCTCAGTGCTTGCGCTGCAGCAGTAAAAGCAGGAGCTAAAACTGAGAGGCTGTCTCAGATCCTGGGAGATACTGTCTACTGAGAACGTGAGCTTTCAAGTCAAGTGGACAAGAGGTTAGCCTGGCCTTTACTACTTAATTGATCAGGCAGGATAACTTCTCTGAACTTTGATGCTATGGACCGAATTGTGTACCCCCCCAATTCACATATTGAAGTCATAACCTCTGATGTGATTATATTTGAAGATGGGATCCCTGGGAAGATATTTAGGTTTAGATAAGATCATGAGGGTGAGATGATTGCCTTTATAAAAAGAGACACGAGAGAGCTTGCTTATGTGCTTCTTGCCAGTTCCACCCCCACAATCCCACCCATATGAAGACACAGTGATAAGATGGCCATTTGTAAGCCGGAAAGAGAGCTCGCACTAGAACCTGGCAGTGCTGGCACCCTGAGCTTGAACTTCCCAGCCTCAAGTACTATGAGAAATTAAACTGTTTTTTTAAGCTACTCAGTTTGTGGGGTTTTTTTGGCAATCAGAACAGATCAAGGCACTTGGCTCTCTCACCTGTAGAATGGAGTCTTGTAGAATTTAGAGTTTGAACTAACTGTGTGTAAGTGACTAATAGCTTGCATATTACTAGATATTTCTTTTCATTAATGTCATCACAATAGTCATCATGATAATTATAATTAAAGATAATCTCATTATGGAGTTAACACAATTTTACTTTCTTATGCAGTGATCTCTAAAACCAAGCACATTCTAGACCAAATAACATATATCACTTTCCTGCCTTCTTAGCATTAGAAAAAGTGCATAATGTTATATTTGTTTCCTATATTTATACGTAAAATTATATACATGAGTGTACTAAAACATGACAAAATGTATTTCTAATGACTTAAAATCTTGAATATATGTTTGTTTGCCATCTGTATATCTTCTTCAGGGAGGTTTCTGTTCGGGTCTTTTACTCATTTTCAAAACTAATTCCCTCCCACCATATTATTGAGTTTTAAGAGTTCTCCCAGTTTGTTGCTTTTCTTTTTTATCCTCTTTGCAGTGTCTTTTGTAGAGCAGAAGTTTTAAATTTTATTCAAGTTCGATTTACCAAATATTCCATTCATGGATTGTGATTTTGGTATTGCATCTAAAAACTCATTGCCAAACCTAAGCAGCCCTATACCTGTCAAAGTAACTGGTATATATTTTTAAAAACCTTCACATGGACAATTCCATGCCCATATGATTTCACTAGTAAATTCTATCAAATATTTAAGAGATAAGTAGCAAGAATCTTACACTAAATCATTCAGAATGATTGAGGATGGAATATTTCTTATTTATGAGGACAGCATCATCCTGGTAACAAAGTCTGACAAAAACGTAAGCAAACTAGATCAGTATCTTTCATGAACATGAGAACATGAGATGCATTCAGTTCAGTTGCTCAGTTGTGTCTGACTCTTTGCGACATCATGGACTGCAGCACACCAGACTTCCCTGTCCATCACCAACTCCTGGAGCCTGCTCAAACCCATGTCCTTTGAGTTGGTGATGCCATCCAACCATCTCATCCTCCATCGTCCCCTTCTCCTCCTGCCTTCAATCTTTCCCAGCACCAGGGCCTTTTCAAATGAGTCAGTTCTTCACATCAGTGGCCAAAGTATTGGAGTTTCAGCTTCAACATCAGTCCTTCCAATGAATATTCGGGACTGATTTCCTTTAGGATGGACTGGTTTGACCTCCTTGCAGTCCAAGGGACTCTCAAGAGTCTTCTCCAACACCACAGTTCAAAAGCATCAGTTCTTCAGTGCTAGCTTGCTTTATGGTCCAACTCTCACCGCCATACATGACTACTAGGAAAACCGTAGCTTGGACAAAACAAACCTTTGTCGTCAAAGTAACATCTCTGCTTTTTAGTATGCTGTCTAGGTTGATCACAGCTTTTCTTCCGAGGAGCAAGTGTCTTTAATTTCATGGCCACTGTCACCATCTGCAGTGATTTTGGACCACCCCCCCCACAATAAAGTCTCTCACTGTTTCCATTGTTTCCCATCTATTTGCTGCATTAAGGACACAAATGTCCTTAGTGTACCTTTTTCAAATCAAATTCAGCAGTGTGAAAAAGGATGATGCATCATGATCAAGCTGTGTTTATTCTAGAAACACAGATGGATTTAATATTTGAAAAATCAATCAATATAAGTCACTTTAACACAGAATAAAGGAAGAAAACCATACAATTATCTCAAAGAGAAAAAGCAGTTGACAAAATTCAGTAACCATCATCATCATAAAAACTCAGCAATTTAGAAAGCAAAAGGACTTCTTCAACCTGATTTAAAAAAAAAAAACATCTTTTTATCAGCGTATCTCATAATGGAAAAATATGAAACACATTCTTCCTAATGTAAAAATAAGATAATGTTGTCCACTGTCATCACTTCAGCATTGAACTGGAGATCCTAGCATGTGCAATAAGTCAAATAAAGGAAGTGGAGGAATTAAAATTGTCTTCGGAATGGCTATTATCCAAAAATCTACAAATAATAAATGCTGGAGAGGGTGTGGAGAAAAGAGAACCCTCTCACACTGTTGGTGGGAATGCAAACTGGTACAGCTACTATGGAGAACAGTGTGGATATTCCTTAAAAAACTGGAAATAGAACTGTCATACAACCTAGCAATCCCACTGCTGGGCATACACACCGAGGAAACCAGAATTGAAAGAGACACGTGTACCCCAGTGTTCATCGCAGCACAGTTTACAATAGCCAGGACATGGAAGCAACCTAGATGTCCATCACCAGACAAATGGATAAGAAAGCTGTGGTACATATACACAATGGAATATTACTCAGCCATTAAAAAGAATACATTTGGATAAGTTCTAATGAGGTGGATGAAACTGGAGCCTATTATACAGAGTGAAGTAAGTCAGAAAGAAAAATACCAATACAGTATACTAATACATATATATGAAATTTAGAAAGATGGTAATGATGACCCTGTATGCAAGACAGCAAAAGAGACACAGATGTAAAGAACAGACTTTTGGACTCTGTGGGAGGAGGCGAGGGTGGGATGATTTGAGAGAATAGCATTGAGACATGTATATTATCATATGTGAAATAGATCACCAGTCCTGGTTCAATGCATGAGACAGGGTGCTCAGGGCTGGTGCACTGGGATGACCCAGAGGGATGGGATGGGGAGGGAGGTGGGAGGGAGGTTCAGGATGGGGGACACATGTACACCCATGGCTGATTCATATCAATGTATGGCAAAAACCACTACAATATTGTAAAGTAATTAGCCTCCAACTAAAATAAATAAATTTTAAAAAAAGGAAAATAAAATTGTCTTTATTGTTGTATGATATGATCATGCATAAAAATCCTAAGGAATCTATAAATCTGCAACTAGAACTGATAAGAGAATTTAACAAATTCAGGGGATACAAGAACTGTTTATAAAACTCAGTGTTTTTCTATATATTAGGTACAAAGAATTAGAAAATAAAATTCAAGAGACTGTTGGATTTATAATAGCATAAAAATCATAAAATACATAAGATGAAGTTTAACAAAATATGTGCTAGACCTCTACACTAAAACTGTAAGATATCACTGAGGAAATTTAAAGAGACTTAGATAAATTGGGAGATATGCCATATTCATGGATTGTAACACTCAGTATAATTAACATGTCAGTTCTTCCCAAGTAATACAATCCAAATTTGCTACAGCAAATTAAAAAAAAAAATTAACAAGTTGATTCTAAAATTTATATAAAAACACTGAAGTCTTAGAATATCCAAAGCAATCTTGAAAAAGAACAAAGTTGGAGAATTTAAACTACCTGATTTCAAAAGTTACTACTATAAAGTACAGTAGTCTCTAATGTGGTGTTGATGTAAGGACAGGCATATAAATTAAAAGAATAGAACAGGAAGTCCAGAAACAGACCCATGTATATGGTCAATTAATTTTCAACCAAGGTTCCAA
This sequence comes from Antilocapra americana, assembly GCA_007570785.1. Lineage (NCBI taxonomy): Eukaryota > Metazoa > Chordata > Mammalia > Artiodactyla > Antilocapridae > Antilocapra > Antilocapra americana. The sequence continues at coordinate 5,007,709 of ML661896.1, read as the reverse complement.
TACAGTGGGGAGTGGATATTCTTGTCAAATATTGGTATTGGAACAACTTTGTAGCCATTGGATGGCACTATGGAAGAGAAAAGTCACCTTGACCTGTTGCACCTTACACCATACACATACACAGAGCTTAAATGTAAAGTCTAAAATTTAAAATCTTCTGGAAGAATAAATAGAAAATCTACCCCACAGTTGGATAGGCTAAAATTTGTTTGGGCACACACAAAAAAATTACTAATCATAAAAATGTATAAATTGGAGTCGATAAAGATTAAACCTTTCTACCCAGCAAAAGACACATTTAATAAAAGAGAAAGTCCATTAGAGAAGATATTCACAGATCTGATCAAGGACTTTTAGCCAGAATGTGTGAAGAACTTTACAACTCAGTAAGACAGAATATCTAGTGTTAAAATAAGCAAGATTACTTTGAAAAGACACTTCACACCAGAACATATATGAATGAATGATAAGCACGTGATTATGTTATAACATAACATATGTTATGATTATACGTTCAACACATATATTTCGCAGGAAGATTCAATCAGATAACTCATCCAGTAGAATGATCACAATTTTAACAGTTGTTCTCATTTTGATTTGCAATTTAATCCCCAAATTGACTTACACTGGTCTCTCCTAAAAATACTAAGGTAGCAAAAAGAACAGCCATCTCTAGTGTCTCCTCAGTGATAAGTTTCTCAGAAAATTTGTGCAGTCATTATTATTATATATTTCATCTTTATTACTTTATCTTTAAAAGGCTATTAAATAGGTATATTTTAGATTAATATTATTTTTTATGCTGTAATTTTATTGGGAAATAATTGACATACATCATTGTATCATCTGCAGTGTTGAGCATGATAGTTTAATATATTTATATTGTGAAATGATAGCCAACAATAGGATTAGTTAAAATACAGGATCTCACATAAATAAGACAGAAAGGGAAGCACACTTTAAATTTATAAATGTCATAAGAGATGATGATTTAACATTTCTACCCCTTCTTCCTCTCTCCCAAGTTTTATCGTACTTTTAATTATATCAGTAGTTAGTGTTTATATCATTATAACAATATAAATGTGTTCTCTGCAGAGCCTATTAGAGTCCTTTGATTATATGTCTTTTAGAAATTTTAAGTACAATTGACTACAATACTGTGTTCGTTCCAGGGGTACACCATAGTGATTTGCTATTTCTATACATTACAAAATGGTCACGATGATATGCCCAGTTACCATCTCTCACTATACAAACTTAGTACACTATCGTTGACTGTATTCTCCATGCTGTACACTTCATGCTCATGACTCACTGATTCTGTAACTGAAAGTTTGTACCTCTTAATCCTCATTGCCTCTTTTACTTTTTCTTCTACTCCCATCCCTCTGGCAACCTTTAATGACTCTGTTTTGTTTTTTCATTTCTTTTTTAATTCCCTCATGTAAGTGAAATCATACAGTATTTGTTCTTCTCTGCTTGACTTCTTTCATTAGGGCCATCCATGTTGTTGCAGATGGCAAGCTTTCATTCTTTTTTATTGCTGAGTAATATTCTGTATATGCATGTGTGCATGTGAGTATGACATCTTTTTCATCCACTCATCTTTCAGTGGACACTTCAATTGGTTCTGTATTTTGGGTATTGTAAACAATGTTGCAGTGAACATAGGGGTGCTTATAGCTTTTCAAATTGTTGATTTTGTTTTCTTTGGAAAAATATTCAATAGTGGAACTTCTGGATATTGTGGTAGTTCTGTTTTTAATTTTTTTGAGGAATGTCTATACTGTTTTCCATAGTGGCTGCACCAATTTACATTTACATCAACAGTGCACAGAAGTTCTCTCTTCTCCACATCCTTGCCTGCACTTTCTATCTTTCTGATAACACCCATTCTGACACATGGGAGGTGGCATATCATTGTGCTCTTGATTTGCATTTCCCTGATGACTAGCGTTGTGGAGCATCTTTTCATGTGTCTGTTGTCTATCTCTATGTCTTTAAAAAAACATCTATTCAGGTCCTTTGGCCATTTTTAAGTAGAATTGTTTGTGGATCGTTATTATGTTGAGGTGCATGAGTTCTTTATGTATTTCGGATATTAATCCCTTGTCAGATACATCATTTGCAAATATGTTCTCCCATTCAGTAGGCACCTTTTTTATTTAGTTGATTATTTCCTTTGCTGGGCTAAAGCTTTTTAGTTGATATAACTCACCTAGTGGACAGTGGAAGTGAGAAATAGATTTAAGGGACTAGATCTGATAGACAGAGTACCTGATGAATTATGGACAGAAGTTCGTGACATTGTACAGGAGACAGGGATTAAGACCATCCCCATGGAAAAGAAATGCAAAAACGGAAAATGGCTGTCTGAGGAGGCCTTACAAATAGCCAAGAAAAGAAGAGAAGCAAAAAGCAAAGGAGAAAAGGAAAGATCTCCCCATTTGAATGCAGAGTTCCAAAGAATAGCAAGGAGAGATAAGAAAGCCTTCCTCAGTGATCAATGCAAAGAAATAGAGGAAAACAACAGAATGGGAAAGACTAGAGATCTCTTCAAGAAAATGAGAGATACCAAGGGAACACTTCATGCAAAGATGGGCGCAATAAAGGACAGAAATGCTATGGACCTAACAGAAGCAGAAGATATTAAAAAGAGGTGGCAAGAATACACAGAAGAACTATACAAAAAAGGTCTTCATGACCCAGACAATCACGATGGTGTGATCACTCACCTAGAGCCAGACATCCTGGAATGTGAAGTCAAGTGGGCCTTAGGAAGCATCACTACGAAGAAAGCTAGTGGAGGTGATGGAATTCCAGTTGAGCTATTTCAAATCCTGAAAGATGATGCTGTGAAAGCGCTTCACTCAATATGTCAGCAAATGTGGAAAACTCAGCAGTGGCCATAGGACTGGAAAAGGTCAGTTTTCATTCCAATCCCAAAGAAAGACAATGCCAGAGAATGCTCAAACTACTGCACAATTGCACTCATCTCACACACTAGCAAAGTAATGCTCAAGATTTTCCAAGCCAGGCTTCAGCAATATGTGAACCGGGAACTTCCAGAGACGTTCAAGCCGGTTTTAGAAAAGGCAGAGGAACCAGAGACCAAATTGCCAACATCTGCTGGATCATCGAAAAAGCAAGAGAGTTCCAGAAAAACATCTACTTCTGCTTTATTGACTATGCCAAAGTCTTTGACTGTGTGGATCACAACGAACTGTGGGAAATTCTGAAAGTGATGGGAATACCAGACCACCTTACCTGCCTCCTGAGAAACCTGTGTGCAGGTCAGGAAGCAACAGTTAGAACCAGGCATGGAACAACAGACTGGTTCCAAATAGGAAAAGGAGTACATCAAGGCTGTATATTGTCACCCTGCTTATTTAACTTATATGCAGAGTAGATCATGAGAAACGCTGGGCTGGAAGAAGCACAAGCTGGAATCAAGATTGCTGGGAGAAATGTCAATAACCTCAGATATGCAGATGACACCACCCTTATGACAGAAAGTGAAGAGGAACTCAAGGGCCTCTTGATGAAAGTGAAAGAGAAGAGTGAAAAAGTTGGCTTAAAGCTCAACATTCAGAAAACAAAGATCATGGCATCCGGTCCCATCACTTCATGGCAAATAGATGGGGAAACAGTGGCTGATTTTATTTTTCTGGGCTCCCAAATCACTGCAGATGGTGACTGCAGCCATGAGATTAAAAGATGCTTACTCCTTGGAAGGAAAGTTATGACCAACCTAGACAGCATATTAAAAAGCAGAGACATCACTTTGCCAACAAAAGTCCATCTAGTCAAGGCTATGGTTTTTCCAGTAGTCATGCATGTATGTGAGAATTGGGCTATAAAGAAAGCTGAGCACCAAGAATTGATGCTTTTGAACTGTGGTGTTAGAGATGATTCTTGAGAGTCCCTTGGACTGCAAGGAGATCCAACCAGTCCATCCTAAAGGAGATCAGTCCTGAGTGTTCTTTGGAAGGACTGATGTGGAAGCTGAAACCCCAATACTTTGGCCACCTGAAGTGAAGAGCTGACTCATTTGAAAAGACTCTGATGTTGGGAAAGATTGAGGGCAAGAGGAGAAGGGGATGACAGGATGAGATGGTTGGATAGTATCACCGACTCAATGGACATGGGTTTGGGTGAACTCCGGGAGTTGGTGATGGACAGGGAGGCCTGGCATGCTGCGGTTCATGGGGTGGCAACAAGTCAGACACAACTGAGTGACTGAACTGAACTGAATTCTCTTTATTTATTTTTGCTTTTGTTTCTCTTGCCTGAGAAAGCAGATGCAAAAAATATTGCTAAAATTGATGCCACAGGGTATAATTGTCTATATTTTCTTCTCGGAGTTGTATGGTTTCAGTCTTACATCTAAGTGTTTAATCCATTTTGAGTTTATTTCTGTGTATGGTATGAGAAAGTGGTGCAGTTGACTGTTTTGTATGCAGTTGCCCAGTTTTCTCAACACCATTTATTGAAGAGGCTGTTGTTTCCCCATTGAATATTCTTACCTCCTTTGTGATAGATTAATTGACCACATAAGTGTGGGTTCATTTATGGGCTCTGTGTTCTGTTCCATTCATTTTTGTGTCTGTTTTGTACCTGTATCATACTCTTGATTACTCTAGCTTTGTAGTATAATATGGAACCATGGAACATATCTCCAGCTTTGTTCTTTTTTCTCAGCCTTGTTTTAGCTACTCAGGTTTCCACACAGATTTTAGAATTATTTATTCTAGTTCTATGAAAAATGCCATTGGTATTTTGATAGGTATTGCACTCAGTCTGTAGACTGCCTTGAGTAGTAAGATTATTTCAATAATATTAGTTCTCCCAGTTCATGAACATATTATATCATTCTATTTGTGTCATGTTCAATTTCTTTCATCAGTATCATAGTTTTCTAAGTACATCTATTTTACCTTGTTAGTTAGATTTATTCCTATATATTTTGTTATTTTTGAAGCAATTTTAAATGGGATTGTTTTCCTAATTTCTCTTTCTGATAGTTCATTGTTAGCATATAGATTTTGTGTCCTGCAACTTTATTGAATTATTAGTTCTAATAGTTTTGGGGTGGTATAGTTTTCTATATATAGTATCACGTCATCTGAAAATAGTGACAGCATTACTTCTTCTACAATTTGGATTCTTTTTCTTATCTGATTATACTATGTTGAATAAAAATATCAAGAGTGGGCATCTTTGTCTTGTTCCTGATCTTTGAGGAAATACTTTAAGCCCTTCACCATTGAGTAGGATGTTTGTCATATATCACCTTTATTATGTTAAATTAATTATATGCCTTCTATATACACTTTGTTGAGAGTTATCATAAAGAGATGTTGAATTTTGTAAAAAAAAAAAAACTTTTCTGCATCTATTGAGATGGTCATATGATTTTTATTCTTCAATTTGTTAGTATAGTGTATCACAAATCATTGTTTTGTGAGTAAAGTAAGTCTTCTACATACTGAACCTTCAAAGATGTGAATGTGTGTTTGCATGTCCAGTCATGTAAGTTAGTTCACATGTCTGACGTACATTGCCATGTGCATGCATCTTCTACAAGTGGTTGTGGCTTTGTGTAAGTTACTGTAAATTACTGTGTAGGGTATGGCAGGACAGTATCTTTATTTCAAGCCTAGGAAACAAGGGTAAAATCAGTGGCAGTCTAGTTGGTACTGCTGACAAACACTGAGATAATGATGGAAATAAAAGTGAAAATAGTTGACTGAGTAGAGCAAGGTGAAAATATGGATTTGGAGGCCCAGAAAAAAGATGAAGAGAGACGAGGGGGAGAAGTAACTGAAGAACTGAAGAGATTCATGCTGCAGGAAATGGCAAGGGGATTTTCTTTATGTGAGGAGGCACTGTTAGTTTGTGAGGCACAGGACCTGAATGTAGAATGGTACATGAAGGATGCAGCCACTGCTGAGGATGTGATCCAGCGCTACCATGTCACCTGTGACAAGAATAAAAGAGCTACTACCCAGATAACACTAGATCACTTTTTCCAGCAGGCCAGCTATTATTTCTTTGAGTAAGTTCTTTGTCCCTTTCTTTCTCTCCTCTTCTTCTGGGACCCATATAGTATGTGCATTAGTAAGCTTGATGTTGTCCCAGTGGTCTCTTAAACTGTTCTCATTTGTGAAAATTTGTTTCTCTTTTATGTTCAGCTTGAGCGATTTCCACTCCTCTGTCTTCCAGTTTGCTGATCTGTTCCTCTCTATCATCTGTTGTTGATTCTTTCTAGTGATTTTTTATTTCTGTTATTGTATTCTTCAGATCTATTTGATTCTTTTTATATTTTATAACACTTTGTTATACTCACTGTGTTCACCTATTCTTCTCCTTAATTTGCTGAACATCTTTACGATATTATCTTGAAATCTTTATCAGGTAGATGGATTTCTCCACTTCACTTGGTTCTTATAAGATTTTATCTTATTCTTTCATTTGGAACATATTCCTCTGTCACCTTATTTTGCATAATTCTTTGTTTTTATTTCTATGTATTAGATAGGTTGATTATGTTCCTTGGAGAAATGGCCTTATGTGGAAACTCCCAGTGGGGCCCAGCAGCACATTCCTGTCTGGCCACCAGAACTGTATGCTCCAGGGATGCCCCCTGTGTGGGCTGCATGGGTCCTTCTATTGTGACAAGGCCAGTTACTCTGGATACATTAGTAGGTGGGGCTGACCCTTGAGGTAGCTGGATGATGGGCTTGGGGCTGCTTAGGGATGGTGCTAATCTGGTGGTTCATGGGATTGAGTTTCCATATGTCTGTGCAGGAGGATCCTGGGACAAGTGCTGACTAGCTAATGGGAGGGTAACCCCCAGCACTATTAGGATGGAGGGAGGGCTCCAGAATGGCACTTGCCAGCACCTTGTGGTAGGACAAGTTCTCTAAAATGGCTGCTGGCAGCATCTGTATCTCAAGGTGATCACAGTTGTTTTCTCCCTCTTCAGGAGACTCTTCAAGTTTAAGCAAGTAGGTCTGATCAAGACTCCTCTCAAATTACTGTTTCTACACAGGGCCTTGGAGTGTGTGGGATTTTGTGTGCACTGTTTAAGAGTAGGCTTCCCTGGCGGCTCAGACAGTAAAGGATCTGCGTGTAATGCAGGAGATGTGGGTTCAATATGTGGGTCGGGAAGGTTCCCTGGAAGAGGGCATGGCAACCCACTCCAACATTCTTGCCTGGAGAATTCCACTGACAGAGGAGCCTGGTGGGCTACAGTCTATGGGGTGGCAAAGAGTCGGGCACGTCTGAAGTACTAACACTTTCACTTTAAGAGTGGAGTCTCTGTTTCTTAAAGCCGTCTGGTTGTCTTGTAAGCATGCTCTGCTGGCCTTCAAAGCCAGATATTCTGGGCCCTCATCTTCCCAGGTAGGGCCCATGGGCTGGGGAGCATGATGTGGGGCTCAGACCCCTTACTCCTTAGAGAGGACCTCCTTAATTGTGATTGTCTTCCTGTTGTGGACCGCCTACCCAGTGGTGTGGATCTCGACTATACCACGTCTTCATCCCTCCTACCCATCTCATGTGAATTCTTCTTTACGTCTTTAGTTGTGGAAAATCTTTTCTGCTAGACTTCAGGTTGTTCTGATTGATAATTGCTCTGAAAATAGTTGTAATTTTGGTGTGTCTGTGGGAAGAGTTGAGCTCAGGGTCTTCTATTCTATCATCATGGTCATTTCCCTTAAAATTTTGATGAGTGACAATGCCAAATGTTGGTGAAGATGTGGAGCAATTAGCATTGCTCTGCATGATGATGCAAAATCATGCAGCTGATTTGGAAAAGAGTTTGGCTGTGTAAGTTTAACATATGTTTGCCATGTGGCCCAGCAATTAAACTCCTTGTTACTTACCCAAGAATAATGAAAATATGCACCCCCTTAAAAAAAAGAGTTGTACAAGAACACTCTTAAAGGAATTATTCATAATAGCCCCAAACTGTAAATAATCAACTGGTCATCAACTGGTGAATGAATAAACAAATTGTAGTGTATCCATGGGCTTCCCTGGTGGTTCAGCAGTCAAGAATCTGCCTGCCAATGCGGGAGATGCAGGTTCGATTCCTGGGTCTGGAAGATCCCCTGGAGAAGGAAATGGCAACCCACTCCAGTATTCTTGCCTAGGAAATCCCATGGACAGAGGAGCCTGATGGGCTATAGTCCATGGGGTCACAAAAGAGTCAGATGTGACTTAGTGACTAAACAACAACAATGGAATACTACTTGATAATAAAAAGGAGTGAAATATTCATATATACAACAAAGTGGATGACTCTCAAAGAGCATGAAGCTGAATGAAAATACCACATACTGTATGATTTTATTTGCATATGCAATTCTGGGAAAGGCAAAAGTGTAGTTACAAACTGTAGATCGGGGTGACTGAAAATCAAGGTGCAAGGGAGGGGATTGACTGCACAAGGGCTCAAGGGAAACTTTTTTGGTGATAAAGTGTTCTGTATCTTGGTTGTGGTTGTGGTTACATGTCTATATATAATTACCAAAGTTAATCAAACTGTATCCTTAACATAGGTGAGTGTTATTGGCTGTAATTTATGCCTCAATAAATCTGAAGAAAAAGAAAATATGTCAAATACCAAAAAAGCTGACATTTTCAAGTGCTAGGGAGGATGTAGGGTAAGTGTAACTCTCATATATGGTTGGTTGAGGTGTAAAATTGTACAGCCTCTCTGGGAAACCGGTTGGCAGCTCTTTTAAAGTTAAATACACACTTAACAGTATCCCGTTCCTAGGTGTTTATTCAAGAGAAATGGAAACATATGTCCACCACGAGACATTTATATGAATATTAATAGCAGTTTCACTCCTAGGAGCCCCAAACTAGACATGGTCCAAACGCTCATCAGTAAGTGAATAGATAAACAAGTTGTGGCAATTGATACAATGAAATAAATACCACCTCGCAATAAAGATCAGGAAGCTACTGAAATACACAGTCTTGTGGATGACTCTCTAAAGCATTATGCTGAGTGAAAGAAGAATGCATCTTCCAGGATTCCATTTACATGACGCTTTTAGCACAAGTAAAACTATCGTGATTGAAATCACATTCATTACTGGCTGCAGGTGAGGGAAACTGACTGTAAAAAGGGTATGAGGGAACTTTCGAGGGTGATGGAATTACTCAAGCTCTTGACTGCAGGTTTACATATGTGTGTGTATACATACATATATAAATATTTTATATGTATATATAAAATACATGTAAAAATGCCATCTCTCTATATGTATGGCCTAATATAAGTGCTGACTAAAGATCCCTCAGTTTGACTTTTTAGGCATTCTGAGTTATAAATAGTAGAAATAAATTTTTTTAACTTTTTTTCCCCAAAGACATAGTTCTGTGCACCCTTTAAAAGTGGGCTTCCCTGGTGGCTGAGGGTAAATTCACACTCATTACGACCTTGAATTGTTACCATTTTAATGTGATTATTTTACTTTTTCAGGGATTCTCTTTAGCTTGGTTCCCTGTACTGAGAGAGTATTGTGAGAATTACATTTTTAGTTCTAAGTACTCATCTTACTCTGCCAAGGCGAAGTTGTCCTTCCGGCTTCTGGAAATATGATGAGGGGCCGGACTTTCATCCAGGGCCACTAAGTCCCTTGTTTACCAGTCTGTGTCTACTGTACATGTCAGAAACTTGAGGCCATTTAGATAATTTCCATGGCGGGGGGGAACCTTGCTACTTCAATTATCTAGTGGCATTCATTAAAAAAATTGATTTTTGCTTTATCTAAGCAGTTGATCCACTGGTCCACTTTGAGAGGAAGGGTGCAGATATACTGTATTCAAAAGTTCACACTGTTATTGGGAGCAGGGGATGCATATTATGAAGTACCAGGGATGTGCCAGGCACAGGGCTCAGTCCTTCATGAGCACTAGATTTTGCCCTCATGGCAGGTACTCAGGCAGCTCCCATCAGCTCCCTCTGTCACCAGTGCCTGAAGGGGTCAGCTTAGGGAATTAATGCTGCTTTCAAATTGTGGAACAGAATTGAAACCTAGAATCTTATCCCCAAATCCATGTTCTCTCTGCAGCATCTCTCCATCGCAAATGAATTATGATCCACAGATGGCCAAGGAAACTGTCCCACTTTCATTGTATCTGAAATGCCATCTTGCTTTCATTTGTCCAGAGTGCATGTTCCTGCCACATGTGAATGACTGAGGAACCATGACAGGGGACAGGTCCCCGCCATGTCACCATCCAACAAGCAGCCAGCAGGACTGGTTTCTAAAGTCCCTGAGATTCCGGCCTGGTCTGCCTCCCCTCCAAGTCCACAGAATGTATGCCTCCTGACCCCTCAGCCCACCTGAAAGATCCCACAGTTTTCTTGTGAAAAGATCAGCCCAAAGTTCTCAGGCTTTTGAGGGCTTGTGTTACTCTTCTACCAAGCACATTTTACACTGGATTGAATTTCCCCTGCTTTATACAAGAACTCTGCCCTGTGCATGAGCATACCACCAGAGTCATAAATATTAAGAACAAATTTTTCTTTCTTTTTATTCCCCACTGCCCGGTGGTGATAACAGTCAGCGAAACCAGGCAGGTGGATAATTCTGCATGGATCACCTCAGTTCTGTGGGCTCCCCGTGGGCAGGGTGTGCTGGGCTGGGTGGTGCTTGCTTTGCTGAGGCAGAAGAAATGCTTTTGTGCGTGTTGGAGGCTGGGGGAAGGTTCATGGCCAGGTCATGGCGCCAGCATTCTTGCCTCGGCCACAGCGGCAAGGCAGCGGTGGGCCTCAACCCGAGAAGCCGGGGGGGGGGGGGGGGGGGGGGGGGAAAGGCGGGGGGGGGCAGGGCTGCAGCTGCTGTGTTTGGTTTCCCTTTGGTCCCAGGGATTTAGATAAAAGGGCTGCTTTTATTGATTGGGGAGATTGGGAAAGGGAGGGAGGGGGCTCTAGAATCAGTCTTTGCCTTTTTGTTTTTCTAAGCAAACATTTATTGAGCATTTACTGTGGACCAGGCATCGTGCTGAATGCTTTTCATGCATTATCAGGGCAAATCCACATGCAGCCCTGCTGGTAGAGTCTCATTCCAGCGAGGAGGGAACTCCAGCTCAGAAAGGTTAAGTAATTTGCCCAAGGTCACACAGCTTATAAACGGGTGAAGAGCGTGGCCCTGGAGCCCTCTCTCACCTGAACTATTGCAGTGGTCTCTTTACTGCATTCTTCTTTCTAGCCTGCACGCCGCCCCCCGCCGCCCCAATCCACTTGCCACTCTGCCACCAGAGTGATCTCCTTCTTAAAAAAATTTTTAATTTTAAACTTTTCATTTGGTATTGAGGCAGAGGCAATTAATAATGTTGTGATAGATTCAGGTGAACAGCAAAGGAACCCAGCCATATATGCATGTATCCATTCTTCCCCAAACCCCCTCCCATCCAGGCGGCCACATAACATTGAGCAGACTTCCATGTGCTGTCCAGTAGGTCCTTGGTGGCTGTCCATTTTAAATATAGCAGTGTGTACATGTCCATCCCAAAGCCCCTAACACCATCTCTTCCCCGGGCAACCATATATTTATTTTCTAAGTCTGCGAGAGTCTCTTTCTGTCTTGTAAGGTCATTTGTGCCATCTCTTTTTTGATTCCACATATAAGGGCTGTCATGATGTTTCTCCTTTTGGTCAGACTGACTTCACAGAGTGGTCTTTCCGGAAGTCAGCCCTGCTGTCCAGCTGCCAGTGGCCCTGCTTTTCCCATGGTGCAGAATTCGCAGAGTGACCAGAGCACTACTTCCCCTTCCCCAGGACTCCCGCTGAGCTGGGCCCTAGCCCTACCCCGGGCTTCCCTCCCTCACACTGGGCCGTCCCCTACAGTATCCCTACCTTGGCCTCCTGCCCAACTCTCAGAGCACCTCTTGAGGGCCCTACTGGAGGAGCCCCCTTTCCCTGCCAGTCACCGCTCCTCCGCTGGCTCCTCCTAGCCCTGAAAAGCTTGGCCGTGGTCAGACGGGGCTCCAGAGGAGACAGCTATGCGTTGTTGTCTTCCCCCACAGCCCGTGTGGGAATGGGCCGTGCAGTGGGTACTCTGCTACTGCTTGTTACGCTGACTTTTGTGGGAAAACCTACCTTTTTGCCCCTTTTTCCTCAGCACCCAAGGTGCTTCACAGTCTCAGGAATCTCCAAGACCCTTCTCCCACTTGGCAGCGGACCCATCTCTAAAGCGGGGCTGGCCTTAGTGGTCATTTCCTCCTAGTAATAAAGTCATAGGAAGAAACTGACCACTGATTTGAAAGGAAGCTGCTGCCTCTGGGCCGGACGAGGCAGGCAGAAAAAGATGGGCCCCCGAATGTTCTGGGGAAGAGTCTGGGTGGTCCTGAGAGATGCTGGGGCAGGGTATGGGGACATTTAGGGACAACATCAGGCCCCCACAGGGACACAGCATGAGAGCAGGTGAGGGGCCTCTGAGAGCCCAGGTGTTCCCTGGCCAACAGGAAACCAGAGGGGCAGGGATTATCCCATCTGAGATCACGGAGACAGAGGTGCTTTGGATGCCATTTTCTGAAATGAATTAGGGCCCCAGCTGGGTATTCAAGTTGCATAGAAAACTTCCAAGAGGTATTTCTGGAGGATCAGTGTTACCCACTCTGGTTAATGAGCAGATAATGCTTCCATGGTAACCCCTCCCCTGAGCACTATTGAAGAGATCTCCCTGGGCCTCGGTTTCCTTGTCTGTGACAAGAGGCGCTAGCACAGCAGCTTCTGTCAGGCAGGTGATGGAGATGAGACTCTGCCCCTGGGCTGTGGGCAGTGAGGATGGGCTGCCTGAAAAGGTGTTGTCCTGGGATCTGTAGTGTCAGCGGTCACTCTGTGGGATAGCATAGCACACCACTTGCTGTTGGATGCTTGCATTTCCTTATAGGTTCCATCAACTCAGAGTTTTCACAGGAGTTTCTGGGTGGGGGCACATCTCCTGCCCTACCCATCCTGCATGTGGGGGCACAGGGGGGCTCATTTCACTCCTAACAATCCTGGGGGTGTGGCATGGGTGGATGGTGGGGTTGGTATTCTCATTTTTCAAATGGGTGTGATGTGGCTCAGGACAGGTGCCAGTCCCGGGTCACACAGATGAGTTGTGGGGTGGGGGTAGAAGTCAGGTCAGGCTCACTTGAGCGCTTGTGCCCCAGGCTGTTCTGTTGGTGGCCTTGCTCTGACCTCAGTGACAGAAAGGCCTCCCAAGTGCCTGGCGTAGGACAGCAGCCTGGGGCTCGTCCTTTGTCCTCTTTCCCTGGTCCTCCCAGGACGCAGGGATCATAGAATGTACCAACCACGTTTCTTTGCAGCCACCCCTTGGCGAGGGCCAAGCAGGTCGTGAGTGGGGGTGGCCCTTCCCTTCTTGACCTGATGGCCCCCGTGTGTCCCAGGCAGCTCTACCCTGTGCCAGGCTCACTCGGTGTGGAAGGCTCTTGCTGGAGGCAGCTGGGGGCAGCGTTGCTTGGTTTATAGTTCCTTCCCAAGCTTACCTGTTCAAGTAGAAACAAAAGAGAATGACGCTTTGGGCGATGGCACAGGCTCACAGGTGTACGTAACTCCTTTCAGAGCACCTCTCCCCCGAGGTCATGTGGAAGAGGCCCACAGGCCTGAGGTCTTTGCTGGCGGACGCAGGAAGGGTGTCTGGGACAGTGGCTAGGGCTTGTGGCTGGCCAGCCACGGCTGCCAAGGGCCGAGGGGGGACTAGAGTGCGCACAAGAGCTCAGGCCTCTGTGTCAAACGGCCTGGTGCTAGCTCCCATTACCTTCTGCAGTCTGAGCCTGAGCGAGGTACTTCAGCTCCCTGCCCCCTCAGCTGTGCGGCACGGGGGTGATGGTGGTGATGATGGTGGTGGTGACGTTGTTGGTGGTGGCGATAGTGACAGGCTCTCACCACTGGGGCAGGTGAGGCCCTGCTGGGACCCTGGGCCGCGGGAAGCAGCCCCAAAGTGCTGGAAGCGGTTGACGGCTGCTGTTACGCTCCGGTGGAATCAGGTCCCCCCAGTCCCCTTCCTCAGCAGGCCGGGAGGAGGCCGACTGGCTGCTGACCCCGCAGGACAGGTTCCTCCACAAGGCGGGTTCTGCGCCTGCCCAGAGCCCTCTCTGCAAGGGAGACACATGGAGATCGTGTTAAGGCCCCAGCGTCCATTGTTCAGTCAATCAGGCTAATCTGCCTGGCCCTCGATAAGGGCAGAGATCAGGTTTCAGGGAGATTTTCCTGGGATTACTTCTAGTAGCCGCTCAGTCTAGACAGGCCTCTCAGTTACAGAGGTGCAGACAAAGGCGAGGACCGGGAGTGCCCGGCCATGAGGCGGGCCCAGAGCCCTGCCCTGAGTGCCTCCCCCACAGTCCCTGCTTCCTTCCTGGGGGGTCAGGGCAGAGAAGGCATCACTTCACTGCAGGCAGCCCTGGTCTGTCTGAGAGAGGCTCCTGAGCCCCTTTCGTGTGTCCAGGCCTGGTGTCCATGGAGCCCTTGCGCAGCTCACACTTCGCCCCGTTCAGTCCTGCAGGGGCTCATAAGGTGGCTGCTGATGACAACAGACTCCCCACACTGAAGAGGTGGGCAGGGATGTGTACCCACCTGCTCGCTGCTGGTTCCTAGCCTGGTTTTTTCTACTTCCTTGCTCTGAGACTTGGGCAGTTGGTTTTGGACATCAGTGTGCCATCTGTAGAGTGGGCATGATATCTACCTGGCCGAACAGAGTCATTGTGTGAGTCACCAAGAGAACGTGAGTGACATTGTTTTGGAAATTGTGAACTGCTGTGCTAATGATGGTCACGGGTTCCCAGCGTGCTGACTGCCATGGGGTTGACCATAAGTAACTGGATGGATGAATGAGTGAGTGTGAGTGACCTACCCTCTAACATAGAATTGTCGAGTCTCAATTGTTCCCCTTCTCCACCTCCCTCACTCCCCCAACCCTGGAAGTGTGCAGAGCAGCCTGAGGCCCAAAGGGACAGGAGCTGCAGGTCCAGCCTGCTCCTCAGGTTTTCTGGAAGATGAGGGGGAGTCATGTCCTGCCCTCACTGGCATCCTGGGGACATCGTCAGTGTGACCCACTCCAATGTCATGGGATGTGTCTGCCCTTCTTGAGCCTGGGGAACAGAGCCTGGAGAGGGGCTTTGAGGAAATGTCCTTTGGTCACACTTTGTCAACTTTGGTCATATACGTGTGCACAGGGCATGGGGGGTAGGAGGAAAGGAGGAGACAGATAAACAGTTCTTTGTTTTCTGGCTCATCTACCTGGGGTTTGAATCAGGCTTCCATTACTTCCTCGTTCTCTTCAGCTATACCTATGCCCTCTAACAGAGCTAGACTTGGCTTAAAAGTACAAAGCACCACTCATTTAATGAATTGGGTTTTCTCAGAGTAGCAAAACTAAAAGTCAAAACAGAATGGAAGTTAACAACAGCAAAACTTGCAAGTTCAGTGAGATTTTCAGGCACTGAGCTCTGGACACATGGCACCTACCTCTTAGGGTTATTTGATTTAAAGCCTCTGATCCAAAATTGACCTTGTACATGAAGCTTGGAGGGCAGAGGCTGCGCAGTGATGACCCCGGTTGGCTGACTTGCACGCCCATGACTCAGTGTTGGACACTTACCCAGTCTGCCTGCTCTGTTCTTCAGATCAGAGTGTAGAATGAGCAAGGAGGATAGTGAGGTGGGCAGAGGGGGTCTCTATAGCCAGGGACCCTCACGAGAGGCATGAGGAAGGCATGGGCACCTCAGGGAGCTTTGAGTCTCAACGACCTGAGTTTGAGGCCTGGATCCACCAGCTGCCAGTTGTGTGACTTAGGCAAGTCAGTTACATCTCTCTGAACCTCTGCTTTCTCATCTGTGAAATGGGGAGAACGATAGCACTAACATCATGAGGCCATTATGAAGGTATGTTGGAGATTGTGGGCAGGAAAGGGCGTGTGGGGACAGCAGGCCTTTAGACGGGTCTGCCTTTGGGAGGATGAGTGTGTGTGTGGGGGGCTGCCAGCCCGGTTGTGAATCCACCAGCAACACCTTCTCTGTGGGCTGCAGCATGTGTTTGACTTGTCTGGCCTTGGGTGCCTCGACTCATTTCCACGTTCACACATGTAGTATTAAAGGCCAGTAGGCTCAGGATGAATGCCAGTTGAACCCTGTAACGGAGTCTGAAACTCCACCAAGCCTTGCATGGCTGCTCCCAGAAAGACGAGCAGAATTATAATGAAATCAGCATGTGTTCACGGCCATCAACTGTGTTAATAGCCTCTTTGAATCTGATGAACCCGACTCTTTTCCACAGTCCCCGAGCAAACCACATTGGTGGAAGGGAAGTGGGACACGCACGGGGCAGGAAACGGTAGTGGCTCTGCCGCCGCCTCTCTGTAGGACTTTGAATGGATCACTTGACAGCTCTGGGCCTCAATTTCCATAATCTGTCATACGTGATCATTCCTGTTCTGTCTACCCACTGGGCCATTTTGAAAACTAAGTGGAAATATGTACTGAAAAGATGTCAGAATCTTATGCAAACATCTTGAGTTGTTATTAACGGAGGAACATGGTGATGTATGGATAATCACTGGCAACAGCTGATTTGTAAAATTCTGTAGTTAAATATTAGGTTTCTGAGCTCCATGGGTTACTTGGAAAATACACCAACCGCAACAAACCTTTGCATTTTGAGGAAATCTACATGTTGTGTGTTTTACATTTAATTACGCACCCTTCTATCTTCCTCAATAGAGCAGAGAAGACAAAATTTAACCTTTTCTTGTTGACCTGGCCATTATAAACATTATCAGCGACTGTAGCTGCTGGAGGCCAATTAATGAATATGCATTTCCCATGTATTATCTTACTCAATTCTTGTCACAAACATGGGAGACAGAGCACATTATTTATTCTGTTTTATAGTGAGAAAACTGAACTCATAGGAGTGAGATAACTCACATCACACTGCTAATAAGAAGAGGGACAGGGGTTTGAGACACTGAAATCTATTGCTCTCTAGTATTGCCACTTCAAAATACTTTGCCTCTCTTCACTTCCTCTCTCTTTTCTTCCTTCCTTCTTCAATACCTCAGTCAAAAAGCCACCAGGCATTGGTATGATTGGAATGGGAGGCTTGGCAAATCCTCTCCCCCAGATAGTACAGGACCAGCCATTTCGGGGCTCTGGAAACTGACTAAGATTACATGTCTCTGGTCAGAAGGTAAAACGTTACAGAAGCTTTGAAAAACAGCATGGCAGTTTCTTAAAAGGTTAAATATAAACATACCCAGTTAGGTATCTGCCTGTATTGGTTTCCTGTCATTGCTGTAACAAATTACCACAAGCTTAGTGACCGAAAATCACACAAATGTATTATCTTACCATTTAGGAGGTTAGAGGTCCGCCAGGGTCTGACTGGGATACAGTCAAGGGGTCCGCAGTGCTGCACTGAAGTTCTGGAGGAGAAACTATCCGGCTTCTAGACGCTGCCCACAGTTCCTTGGTACATGGCCACCTTCCTCCACCTTCAAGCCAGTCAGTAACTGTGGGTTGAGTCCTTCTCACATCACTCTGACCTTCTCTTCTGCCTCTCCTACTTTTAAAGACCCTTGTGAGTAAACAGGGCCTACCCAGATAATCCAGGATAATCTTGCTTTCTCAAGACCAGTTGATTAGCAACTATAATTCCATCTCCAACCTAAATTCCCCCTTGCCATGTAACATATATTCACAGGTTCTAGAGATTAGGACATGGGGGCTTCCCAGGTGGCTCAGTGGTAAAAGAGTCTGTCTGCCAATGCAGGAGACACAGGAGACTCCGGTTTGATCACTGGGTTGGGAAGCTCCCCTGGAGGAGGGTATGGCAACCCACTCCAGTATTCTTGCCTGGAGAATCCCATGGACAGAGGAGCCTGATGGGCTATAGTCCATGTGGTCACAAGGAGTTGGACACAACTGTGTGATTGAGCACGAGCATGGGGGATTAGGACATAATATAAAATAATCTAGGATAATCTTGCTTTATTGAAGTTGGCTGATTAGTAAATTAGACTTCTTTGGGAGCCATTATTCTGCCTACCATACAACCCAAGATAATGAAAATATGTATCCATGCAAAGATTTGTGCATGAATGTTCATAACATTATACATAATGGCCCCAAACTGGTAACAATCTAAATGTACAAAGTATGACACATTCTTAAAATGGAATATGATATGGTAGTAAAAAGGAGCTATGGATGCCTATTACTTCATTATGTAAAAGCATTGTGTTAAGTGAAAGGAGATGCAAAAGATACATAATTCCCTTTATATGACATTTCCAGAAGAGGTAAATCTACAGAGATAGGAAGCAGATCTATAGTTGGCCTGGGGACAGGGAATGGGGTCCAGCTGCAAATGAACACTGGGGAGCTTACCAGAGTGATGAAAGTACTCAAAAACTGAATTTAGATGATGGTCAGGTGATGGTTACACAATTCTGTGAATTCCCTGTACAAATCTTTGAACGATATAAGGTGGGTTAATTTTATGGTAATTTATAATTCACTAAAACTGCTTAGGAAGAAAAGCATTTATGCAGGTACAACAGGGTTGTGGCCTGGCAGAGTTTCAAGGCCAGGTGAGGAAGGTGGCTGAGTATGGTAGCAGCCTAGTAAACCTGAGAATTTGATTATGCACAGGATGATTGAGCAGATAAGTAAATATATTAGGATAGTCGAGACTGGTTTTCTCACTATTAGAGGAAGAAGTTACAGATAAGGAAAGGGGAAAGTGAGATTGAACCCAGCATAGAATTGGAGGTATTGGTTTTAAACATAGATAAACTTAGAAATTAGCATATATGTAAATGTGAATATATATATATGCATTCACATATGTAAATATTACTGAGCTCTTTCTACTAGGAGGGATAGAAATCCCTGTGTAGCAAATAGCACATCTGGTTGCTGAGGTAATGGTTTCTAATGCTGTTCACTAAAGAAGACTAGGACTCCTTGAAGAAATGGCTGATTCCAGGGCTGGGGCAGGAAAAGAACACAATGAGTTGGAAATACCTTCTACCAAAAAGTATAGAGATGATCAAAAAATGATGTGGACATGTCAGAAGAACACGGAAGTCAACTTGAAAGGACTCCCACAGGTGCAATCTGGGACATTTGAGCATCATATTATATAATAATAATAATGGGTTAAAACTTAATAAATAGAAATCCATGAGTCCACACTGGTTTAAATTAATGCAGAAAAGAAAGCTCTTTATCATGATAGAATGCCAGCTGATCAATGTAGAAGGAGTGATGGGGTTAGAAAAAAAATCTCCACTCAGCATTCATTATAGTGGTAATGAATTCAAGTAGAACTCATTCATTAAAGTAGTTTCCTATTAAAATGTTCAGGGACTTCCTTAGCAGTCCAGTGGTTATGACTTCGCCTTCCAATGCAAGGGGTGCCAGTTCAATCCCTGGTTGGAGAGCTAAGATCCCACATGGCTTGTGGCCAAAAAAACCCAAAATATAAAACAGAAACAGTATTGTAACAAACCTAATAAAGACTAAAAAAAAACCTAGAACATTACAAAATATATTTGCATGCAGTGATGAGCCAGGCCTTGTTCTGTGCTGATTGGGCACCGTCCGTTCCTGCTTTGAATGGTCACAGGCTACTTTTTTAAAGTTTATCTGTTTCATGGGTCTGCATTCTTTTCCTGGGTGTCTGCTGTCAGTCAGTAGCTGTCTTTTTTTTAAATTTTTTGCTGTAGCCTATATCCATCTGCAGGTGGTCCTGCTTGATCTTATTGGCAGCTCCCACCTATAATTTCTAATCTGTTGTGGCTTAGGACACCATAGGAACAAGCTTGTTAGGGGCAGCACCACTGGCTCTGAGGGCCTTGTGCACAAGGAGAAGGTATGGGCTTTTGTACACAGAAGTTGGGACAATATTTTGGCTGCTCAGATAACTTGTGGCCTATTTCCTGGCTCCTATGATACTTTGAAGAGAAAAGATTGCCCGAGCATTGGATATAACTAATGACCGCCTTTGGTTTGCGGGGACATCCGGTTTTTTCCCCTAAAGCAGAGTTGCTTGACAGGTCAACATGGGAATATACACTCTCTGGTCAACACTGGAGCCCCTAGGTTGCCCAGTGTTAATAAATTGGCCAGGGCCACCTGCAGAGGGAGTCGTCCATAGACAGACACTTGGGAGATGGCTCCAGGGAAACACCAGTCAGATGATCCTTTTAATGAAAATGAGCAAACTCTTGGCTGTTAATGAGCCAAATAATTGCCCCAGTCACCTATCCAGACCCAGACCCTTTTACTCAGAGACAAATGCTGTTTCTTCACTTGCCAGTCCACACATTCCACAAGCCTCTTTACTTCCACCTCGGCTGGGTCATCATGAACCCTGCAGCTGTGTCTGTCTTTTGCTCTCAGGGCCTGGGAGGAAGATATTTGCGGAGGCATATCCTCAAGACAGCTGTCATGGGGCCAGAGCCCTCATTGCCAGTGACACCTCTGGGACTGGGAACGTGGGCAGGACAGATGGCCCTGGGCTATGGGAAGCTGTCCCAAGATGTTTGGTCTACCACCCACAAATAGACATCCATCATCCTGAAGCTGGAAATTTGGTTTCTGTACTCATTTTTATGTGTGTTTATGTTGGCTGCTCTCCTCGGAATAACCTTGGCCAGCTGAGGAATAAGGGAAGTCATGCCGTGTCCATTCTGAGAGGGTAATTCCAAAGGGATGGGTGGGATGGCCAGGGACTTTTATGATAGGGTACGACATGCCTCTGCTTGGCTGAGCTTGGTTTTAATGTGAGCTGAGTGCTCTCTTGGGAATGGTAGGGAGAGTATGTCATGCCAGGAGAGGCTCCAGAAGCCAGCTGGCACCACGTGGAAGGCAGTTTCTTCCAAGGAGCAGCCATCATGGGCTAAAGAGGGTCTGGGTCTGGGGCCCATGCATCAGAGCCATCAGCAGTCCTCCTTTCTTCTTCTGAAAGTGAAAGTTGCTCAGTCGTGTCCAACTCTGCAACCCCACAGACTATAGAGTCCATGGAATTCTCTAGGCGAGAATACTGGAGTGGGTAGCCTTTCCTTTCTCTGGGAGATTTTCCCAATGTAGGGATCAAACCCAGGTCTCCTACATTGCAGGTGGATTCTTTACAAGCTGAGCCACCTGGGAAGCCCAAGAATACTGGAGTGGGTAGCCTTTCCCTCTCCAGCAGATCTTCCTGATCCAGGAATCAAACTGGGGTCTCCAGCGCTGCAGGCAGATTCTTTACCAACTGAGTTATCAGGGAAAGCCCTTTCTTCTTCTAGGCACTGTCAAATGGATTTGGGAAGTACCTGGTCTTTGTGTACCCCTCTGTACAGGCTGGGCATATTCTGCCTTCTCTGATAGGAAACATAGGCTGGGAAGTGATGCTCTGGACTCTCACATCCACCAAGAGAAAGAGACAATCTACACAATCACTTCCTCTCTTTCCTTTGGATCCCTGTGTCCCCATCTGTCTTTGAGGGGGCCAGATTAGAGACCCTCTAAGGTTCCTTCCAGATAACATGATACCTGCAGAGCCAACTGCCTGGCAACTCTCCTTAGTGAAGGGTGTAAACATCTGTCCCCATATGTAGACCCCTAGGCATGGAGTTCATGCAAGGCATGGGATCAATGGCATCCTTGCTGGCAACTTTTAAGATTTTCTTTTTTTTGTCTTTGAGTTTACCACATTGTCACTGTGGTAGGTCTAAGTGTGAGTTTCTTTTTTTCTGTTCTACTTGGGATTCATTTGGCTTCCTAAATCTGAGGGTTAATATCTTTTACCAATCCTAAAAAAAGAGATATACAATAAATAAGCTTTCTCAATCTATCTTCCATTAAATTTTTCAAGGAAGTACTTATGACAGAACCATTTACTTTTTGCTCACAGTTTCATAGGTTGGGTTCTGGTGGCTCCACGCCACATGGAAGGTTATATTTGGATCTGATCCACATCTTGTCATCCCAGGACCAGGCAGAAGGGACAGCAGTTACCAGGGACATGTGTGAAGCCAAGGCAAACCACAGAAGCACTTTTAAACTCAGTGTACTTCATGTCCACTCACAGTCCATTGGCCAAAGAAAGTCACATGGCTACGCCCAGAACAGTGGGGGGAAGTCTCGTTCACTCATGGAAGGGGCTGAAGAAAGATGATTTTTTTGCTCAGCAACAATGCACTGTACCACAGTCTGTCCACCTACTCACAAATACTCACTTAAACCTCAGGTAGAACACACTTCCTTTCTCCTCAAGACTGTCTGAAGTTTTACCCAATGATAGAATCCAGCTCAGAGTCTTATAATCTCCATCAGGTCTCTTGTTCCAGAGTCTTGTGAACTAAAGAGGCAAGTATTTGCTCTCTACCCCAGCCCCTTCCCCTGCAAAAGGATAAACTATACAATGTGTAATTGAAGAATGGGGACAAAGTGACCACAATTATTATTCCTGTTGACTAGGGGAAGAATGGGAGGCACAAAGCAGTGGTAGATTCCTCTTTCTGGAAAAATACAGAGAGATCCTCTTCTTGGGAGGGTAGGCAATAGTCCTTCATTCTTTCTTGAATATTCCTGGATTCCTTGATTCTTGGAGCAGTACCCACATCCATTGTTCTCCGTGGCTTCTGGTTTCACCTCCTGGGATTTTCCCCCTCTTCCATTACCCTCCTTGCGTCCCTCCAAAGAGAGTGTTAGAATGCATGCCTTCCTTCCATGGCCAAGAAACTTTCTGTGGAAAGTGGGGGTGGGTGGAGACAAAGGCTTTAAAAAAAAAATCTATCTATGTTTGGCTGTGCTGGGTCTTCGTTGTGGTGCACGAGGCTTTCTCTAGTTGTGGGGAGCAGGGGCTGCTCTCTAGCTGTGGTGCAGAGCTTCTCATTGCAGTGGTTTCTCTTGCTGCAGAGCGTGGGCTCTGTGGCTCCTGAGCTTCAGTAGTTGCAGCACATGGGTCTAGAGCACAGGCTTAGAAGTTGTGGCACATGGGCTTAGTTGCTCCGTGGCATTTGGAATCTTCTCAGACCGGGGATTGAACCCACGTCCGCTGCATTGGCAGGAGGATTCTTAACCACTGGACCACCAGGGAAGTCCCAGGTGCTTTTTTAATGGTAATATAACACTCTCTGAATCATGTTTTAAAATGTGTTTGATTTTATTGTATTTTTATTACTTACCTCTAAAAATGTTTTTGAGTTCCAACTCCATATGCCACAAGCCTTTGGAGGACTGCCCCTCTCTCTCTCCTTCCCTTTCCCTCTGCCTCTCTCTTTTGCTCCCTCACTTTAATTATAGGTGTGCTGAGTTAATCAGGCTTCCACAAGAGGAAAGCCTGATTTTGTTCTGTATCTACCAGGTATGATCTTAATCCCCTCAGATTTTAGCAAATGCTATGTGATGGTCACATCTGTGATTCGATCTGTGCTCTGAGACAGTGTCTTAAAGCCTGTGCCCTTGATTTGGTCTTTGACCTAACACTGGTCACACCCTCAACTTGGTGAGAAAGCATTTCCATGTTGCAACTTTGCAAGCCCAGGGATTTCAAGTCCCTCTCCATTCTGCCTGCAAACTGGTCCATGGTGAGTTCTTCCTGCAGCTCATTTCTCTCTTGTGTCACCCTGTGAAACGCAGTGAGTAACATCCATCTCACTCACAGAATCATCTATTCTGACGCTTCTTCACTGAAAGCCATAAATACATGAGGTGAATCTCTGGCTTTCCGGGTTTCCAGGGCAGCAGTTTGACCACCACACAGCCCAAGTGCCATTTCTCTAGCCCCGCTTAGTTTCCCTTACCACCTGCTGCCTGGTCCCAAAGCCAGTGCCACGTATTTTAGGTTGTGATAGCAGCCCCACCTAGGCACCAAGTTCTGTACTAGTTCTAGCAGCAGCAATGCTTTCTGATAACTTCAGGGCTTACAGCAAAAACAAATACTTCCTTTAAACTCAGGGATGTTCAGGGCTTTTGTTCTGCTCCAGGCTGTGGGTCAGGTCTGGGTCCATGCCACTCTGAATATTCTGGGCTCCAGGCTGAAGTGCCGACCACTATGGAGAGTGTGCCCATCTCATGGTGTATCAAACAGTGTGAGCGCTAGCACAGAGGTTCTTTGATTCCCCCGCTCCCCAGCCATCCCATTCTATCTTTGTGCCAGTCTCTAAGTTATTTGTTTAGAAACTTTTCCAGTGAGTTAATTCTCACATCAGCTGTGTTTTAGCTGTTCATTGGGCATTTAATTTTTTGTTTCATTTCTGGAAATTCTAAGTTGATTCTTTTTCAGGTATGCCTGGTCAGTTTTGAAATGTTCTTTTTGCATTATGCTTAAGCTCACCGGTCTTAATTTCTATTTCATGTCTGCAAATTTAGTTTCTGGTCCTTGGGGCCCAATTTTGCTGCTGCTGTTCTTGCTGACTCTCATTCCTGGTGCCTTCTTTGGGTCTTTGGTAATTTTTCATGGCGAGTTCATAGCTGACTGACTGTAATCTGCAAGATTCCTGGGAGGCCTGGGCTGAGCGTGCACCCCCTAGAGAGCTTTTGTGGGTGCTTCCTCTTGATGCCTGAGGATAGCACTCTCTGAAATCACTTCTTTTGTTTTTCTCTTAATACGGACCATTTTTAAAAAGTCTTTATTGAACTTGTGACAATATTGCTTCTGTTCTGTATTTTTGGTTTTAAGACTCAGTCCAAGGGGTATGGGATCTTAGCTCCCCAAACAGGCATCAGACCTGCACCCCCTCCATTGGAAGGTGGAGGCTTAACCACTGGGCCATCATGGAAGTCCCTGAGATCACTTTAAATCAACACACCTTCCAAAAGCTTCCCAGACTGAGAAGGTGTTGTAAATTCATATTCAAAGCCGAGCATGGAGACAGCCACATTTCCCAGTGTCTCTTGTCCCAGGGACCGAACTGGGGGAGGTAGCTCTCTTGCAGAGTCCTGGGTCCGGGCAGAGGTCTCCATTCAGGCCTCCCCCTTGTGTCTGCTTCTGGGTTTGGCCGAGGCTCCAGGGACAGCCCACGGCTTTCGTGTTCACATGGCCTTGGCCTCCAGATAGCCTGTCGCCACATCTGTGAGCATTCCCCACATCTGTGCCTTGCCTCTCTCCCTGCCTTCTTGGCTTCTTCTGCTTCGCTTTGCATTCAGACTTGCCTTTATTGTGTCCAATCCAGCATTTCTGGATGTTTATAGTGGGAGGGTGGTCAGGCACAAGGGCAGAAGGTCTCCCCTCCGTGGGACACGTACTGCTCCCTGGGCCCACAGCAGGCCCTGTTTCTCTAGAAGCCTGGGGAGCACAGTCCTGGACTCAGCCCAAGGACCTTCCAGAGGAAGGCAGTGCCCTGCATTCTCGTCAGAGGACAGGGTGGAAGGGCACCGAGAGGTGGAGGAGGAGTGACCGTGAATTTATTGAGTGACTCCTGTGTGCACGGTCCCATGTTAGTGCCTCCTACTCATATTTAATCCTGTTCAAATATGGATTTAAATCCTATTTAATCCTCACAACAGCCTTTTGAAAGGCTTATTATTTAAGCCTTATCTAATCCTCACGACAATCTTTTGTTTAATCCTTCTATTTAATCCTCACAACAACCTTTTGAAAGGCTCAGAAATGGCAAGGGATGTACCCAAGGTCACACATGTAGTGGGCAGCTGGGTTGAGATGCCGGGTCCACCCCGTTTTCACTTCTTTAGAAACCAAGGCGCAGGTGGGCCTGGCTGGCTGGGACAGGCCATAGGAGAAGCAGCCTGACCCTTCAGGTCCCACCCTGTGCAGCTGGGTCTGAGTGTGTGTGTGCAAGCCGACAGTGAGCACCCAGGAGGGGGGCCCTGAGGGGACATTCCCCCTCATCCCTTTTCTTGTGGGTTGTAGCAACTCAAAACTATGCTTTTTTTTTTTTTTAGCTTAATAGATTTTTATTATGAAAAGAAAGTTTTAAATGATCACACCTCACATTTGACTTTTTGCTTTTACTTTGAATTGGCTATTACAGGCATGTGTCAAAGAACTAAAAACTATGCTTTTTAAACGAGGTAAAGAGACGCTGTACTCTCTGGGGGCAGAGGGCTGTGGTGCAGTGGGGGCTGGCAGGACTGCCAAAACCCTGTCTTCTTTAAAGTCGGCATGCGGAGTCGGAGTCGCTGGTGACCCCAGCATGGACGCTTCAGGTTGAGAGGCGGGGGTGTGAGGGGTGTGGATGAGGCTTGGCCGTGTGGTGCTCGCTCTGCAGAAGTCCTGGCAGCTGTGTTGTTGAGCTGCTCTTGAAACATTGGCCAGCCAGGACTCAGGGGGCCCAGGATCGTCAGGTGTTTTATAATTTTTTAAATCTAGATTCATTCCCAAGGATGACAGTAGCTTTAACACACAAGTCTGGCTCAGACGTTCTTCCCCAGCCCAGCAGTGTCTGCGTACACCTTCACCACTGAGCAACCCACACTTCCCGTCTCCTCCTCGGCACTGCCCCAGCCCCTGGGGCGGCCGGCTCCTCTGCGTGAGGATGTCCCCCGTCGCTGAGAAGGAAGGCTCCAGCAGATGTTGGAGGCAGAGCAGAAGGAAGCTGCCCTCAGGGGATACCGGGACCTGTGCCATGCTCACCTGGGCTTTCCCAGGCCGGCAGGGGCAGGGTGCTCTGTTTAAGGAGGGGGTGGCCTGGGGGGTGAGGGGGCGCTCAGCTGCTGCATAGTAGAGCCCCGAGCTGACTTCAGGTCCACAAAAGCTTTCTGGCCACAGCAGCCTGGATGCTGGGCCTCTGGGCAGAGTTCTGTGACGGGAGGGCAAATGCCAGAGCAAGGAGCAGAGAGGTTCAGCAAGTGGGTCCAGGATACAGATGAGCCTATTTGCAGGGCAGAAACAGAGATGCAAATGGAGAGAGTGGACATGTGGAGATGGGAGGGCGGGGGATAGGTTATGAGACTGGGGGTGACGAATGTGCGCTGCCATGAATAAAACAGAGAGTGGGAAGCTGCTGTACAGCACAGGGAGCTCAGCTTCGCGCTCTGTGGCGACCTAGAGGGGGTGGTGGAAGGGAGGGCCACGAGGGAGGGATGTATGTATGCATATAGCTAATTCACTTTGTTGTACACCACTGTAAAGCAACTATACCCCAATTTTTAAAAAAGAAGTGAAAATGGATGCTGGGTTCAGGTCCCGGTCCATCGCTTGGCTGTGTGACCTTGGGCAAGTTGCTTGGCTCCTCAGAGGCTCACTTTCCCCCACTTGGCAAGTGAGAGGAGCAGCAGTGCCCTCCTCTGGGTTGTTGCCACTGCCTTTTGCACATGGTCCGACATGTGCTAAGCAGTCAATCACTGCTTCCTGTTGTTGGTGTCATCGTGGTTGGTGTTAAGGAATCCTAGAGTCCATGGTGCTGACTTCCGTTGGCTCTGGCCTGCGTGTCAAGATGAAAACTCAGACCATAAGCCCAATAATTCAGAGTGCCAATGCAGAAAGTGAGTCGCCAGTCCTGGTGTGGTGATGCCCCTCACTCTGGGAGGAGGGCATCGGAAAGGCCAAGTTGGGTGAGCAGGTGGTTGAAGAGGGAGAGCCCTCCTGGTAGCTTCTCCAGCGAGCCTGGCAGGTGAGCCAGCCTTCTCCTGCTCCTCACTCAGAGGTGACTGATCTACCCTGTCTGCTTCCAGGAGGTCAGGAGACGAGGGCCTTTCCTGGAGGAAAGCTGCAGAGGAGGCTGGGCTGCCAGGGATGGGAACCTGGAGAAAGAGCAGGCATACCAGGAGCCCAGAGAGAATTAAGAGAAAGCCACTATGCCTGACATTTGGAGGAGGGTAGATACTTACCCACTAGGCTGCCATGCCTGGACTAGGGTTGGGTCAGGATCTGCAGGCTCAGCCAGCTGCAGAAGTGGGCATTGATCCTGGGCTCATGGGCTCCAGAGCCCATTCTCAGCCGGCTTGCTGTGTGTATCCCATGGGAGTTGCAGTGTGTGGCTGCTCAGAGCCTGTTCTTCCAGCCCTTTGTGGCTCTGCATCCCCCTACATCACCCCCAGGTAGGGCTTCACTGGGTCAAAAACTGGTCCAAAACCAAGTGGCTGGAGCCCACACTTGGAGCTTTGTTAGGTGGCACCATGAAAGATTTGAGTAGAGGCACAGCAGCCTGATGGGGAAAGGTTTGGGTTAAGTAGTGGAGGGCCTGGGTCCTAATTCCCACTAGGGCTAAGGGCATGCCTGACCCTGGAGCCAGCCCTGGCCCAGGAGAGGGGCCTTGCACCTCTGGACCCTCGGAGTCATATTCATTGGGTGATGCTGGGAGAAAGCACTTTGCAGGAAAAGCTATGTATCATCTACTGGATTTCCTTGCCTGCATTGCATGATTCTGCTAACGCTTTCTTGATGGCAAGTCCCTCTTTCCTGTTCCTAGTGCTGTGAGGGCCACTTATGCCCCCAAGATCTATGAGGACAGACTCTTGTAGATAGAATACCACACCCGCCTCCCACCAGAAGTGCTCAATCCTAATCGCCTTTACATGGCACAAGAGACTTTGCAGATGTGATGAAGTTCAGAATTTGGAGATGAGGTTATATGGCTGGGTCCAATGTAATCATAAGAGCCCTTTTAAGTAAGGGCGGAAGGCAGGAGTGTCAGTCGGAAGGGGTGGGATGACAAACAGAGGGCAGAGATGGGCAGAGAAGAGTCAGAAAGCGCTACACAGCGGGCTTTGCAGATGGCAGAAGAGGCACGAGCCACAGACTACAGGCGGCCTCTTGACCCTGGAAAAGGCAGGGAAGTAGGTTCTCCCTTCGACCTCCCGCCCACCCCGAGAAGAAACACAGCCAAGTGACACTTTGATTTTTAGTATAATGAGACCCATTGTGGACTTCTGACCTCCAGAACCGTAGGAAAGCGGGTGTGAGATAATTTGTTACAGTAGCAATGGGAAACAACTGCAGACGCTAAGATCTGAGTGGGGCTGGTGAGACGATGAGCGTGGGGCCCGTCCTGGATCCGCCCCAGAGCCTCTCCCCGAGTGGCCCTGGCCACTGCTGTTGTGTGGTTTCCACTTCTCCCCTGGCCGCTGCCCGACACTCTGCTGGCATGTCTTTGTGAGCATCTTCTATCTTCTTGGTGTTCATTCCCTTCAGAGTTGTGTCCAACAGCCGATTAGGAGCAAACAGAAAAGAGAGGAGGCCCCTGAGTGGGGATCAGGCCTCACTGACAGGGAATGGAGCCCCCTTTTCCTACCAAGTCATAACTGTGAGCTTTGTGACAACAGTTTCCCTCCGTCTGGCTGCACTGCATCAACAATTTCGGGTTTTACACCAGCGTTCCAGAGGGCAGCGCTCCCAGAAGGCTGAGTGCCAGCCAAAAAATGGGCTCCATGTGCTCTCAGGGAAGACAGGACAACTCACTCCACTTTTTGGCCTTTAGAGAAAGCCAGCACAGGAGTGGAATCTGTGAGTTTTTATCAGACATGCCTTTGGTTTTGGTGTACTCAGAGAGCAAACCCTAAACAACACCTTCACCGCGGCTTAAGGAAGACAGCATGCGATTGGCAACTGGCTTTGTTAGAGGAACTGGCAGGCTGTGGTGATGGGCATGGGGTGGGAGGGGGGTGCAACAGCTTTGGTGTTTTGCTTTTTTCTAAGGCTTTAGGAATCTTCCATGATTAGGCCAGCCTTTGCTCCTGGGGGGCCTCCTCCCAGAACCTGATTGATCCACACATTCCTTGACCTTTTAGAAACTTGAAAAAACAAATCAGCTCTTATCTAAAGAAAAGTTTAGCATAGACAATTAACCTTGGGAGTTGGGCATTTCAAGGCTGTTATAAAGGAGAGTGAGGCAAAGACGGAAAGGCAGATGGAACAAGACAGTGGCACTTACCTCCCCAGCACTGACACGAAGCTGGCAACTGGGTCTTGAGTGGTTTCTCTGCACTGGGGCCTCAGTTTTTCCACGCATCCAGCCACTGACTTCTACCTCATACTACTGGTTGATTCTAAGCCTGTGTATTGCCACAGGCCTGTGTTTTACATGACTTTACAGTGAGGAGGTCTTGCTTCATTCAGAAACAAGGAGAAAATATTTCATGAATGATTTCAAGAAATTCTCCTAGAAACTAAGAATTCCCTAAAGATGGTTAGCAGATAGTTCTCAGAATTTGCAAAGAGATAATCAATTTTCCAGGTGCTTCCAGACTAGGATGTGGCAGAGAGATGTCAGATCTTTGAGAGGAATGCCAGGCAGCCAGATTCCTACCCGCAATCCCTCCCCACCCCACCCCTTCCTGAGGGCACTGCCAGAGGACTTCTCTTGGCCTGGCCTCCACTGCTGGCTGCAGGGCCTGGGCTGTTGGAGCCACGGTTGATTAACTCTGGAGTTTGAGCCCACGGAGAAAGTTTGATTTTCTGCAGCAGATAGTAAGCTGTCCCTCCACACTAGACCAGCTCCCTGAGCCCTGAAAGCATTATAATAAAACCACTACCCCCCTCGACCATTGCCAACTCAAATGAAAATGATTCCTTTGTAGAGTTGCTGATTACAAAATTCCAGCGAAGTTTCTTGACACTAAGTGTTTCTTACTGATCGAAGGGCCTGCTTGGCTTTCCAGCCTGGGGTGTTCTCTACTATAGAGTTCATAGTCGTGGCCTTTGGAGTGCAAAGGAACTGAGATTTAAACCCAGTTCTGTCTCTTTCTCCCATGTGAGCTTCTCACTCCCCTTGTTCTCCAGAAGGGGAGACTGGGGGCTTCTTCATGGAGCCATTAGGCTTGAAGCTGCCATTTATGGAGTGCTCTGTGTGTGTGCTCAGTGATGTCCGACTCTTTGTGACCCCACAGACTGTAGCCCACCAGGCTTCTCTGTCCATGGGATTTTCCAGGCAAGAGTACTGGAGCCGGTTGCCATTTCCTACTCCAGAGAATCTTCTTGACACAGGGATTGAACCCCTGTCTCTTACATCTCCTACCTTGGCAGGCGGGTTCTTTACCCCTAGGGCCACCTGGGACGCCCAGGTGGGAAGCTTGCACTGGGGCATAATAGTCACAGCAACCTCATGGTGGGTGTGCGTGTGTGTTGGGGACATCACTGTTCCTATCTTAGAGGCAAATTATAGACTTATAGAAGCTAAGTGACTTATCCAAGGTTATAGCTTATAAGTGGCAAAGCTGGAACTTGATCCCAGAAATCGACTCAAATGTCTGTGATCTTGACCACTGAGTTCATGCTTACCAAGTACCCAGGAGGCCTTGTACTTAGTAGGTGCTCACGCAGATGAATGAATAGAGAAAGAGCTGTGTGCATGTCTGCAAACCTGACCCAAGACATGTCCTATCACAGGTGTGAAACTGTGGCTTCCATGACCTTGGTGTGATGGCAGGCAGACAGTGCCCTCAGGGATTGTTCCAGGGTGAGGCTGGGCAGGAGAAGGCCCTCTGGGATGCCCAAGCTGTCTCATCCTCTTCCTCCTGGGCCAGCATCACTGGAGTTTGAGTCCAAATCCCGGATCCTGGAGGTGGGCACAGAGGTGCTTAGATTTAAGGGGTAAGTTCAAAGCAGAAAGGAAGCTCTCTTATAAATGAAGGGCAGCATGAGTGTCGGGGCCAAGGGAGGATGGTTGAGAATTCCTAGTAAAATTTTACAGCTTCCGCATTTCCCCTCCTCTAAATCTTCCCATGAAAACTGTGCGTCTGGGGGGCCGTCTCGGCTGAGTGAGGGCAGGAGTCACCTATTAGCCCAGTCAGGGAGGGCTTTCTGGCTTCATTAGTGCCCGCCCGTGGTCTGGTAGACAGTGGCCTGCTAAGTGGGCGCCCCGCGGCAGGCCCAGAGGTGAGGAGAAGCAGCCACAAATGCCCGCAGCAGCCGGGTGGTACCCACACTGCCCTCCAGCCCTGCTGGACCGCATCTGGGCAGAGGAAGCTCAGCTGTTGTCCCTTTTATGCGTATTGACTTAGTGGAGTGCAAACATGTTAAAAGTTCACTTTCTCCTTTATAGAAGTCTATAAAAAGGCTCTTAAACTGGAGTCCTCGGGCTTCTGTGAGACACACGTAGGCTTGGGCCCTGGGGAGGGCACGGTCCATCCTTCTGCCTCCAGCATGGGGGTGTGTCCCCTCAGCTCGAAGCCTGGAAGCCCTCGTTTATCCAGCACGACTGCAGTGGATGCATGACAACGGGCAGAGGGGTCCCGACTCAGGGGCTGCCTGAGGCCTGTGGGCTATCTGAGTCCAACGCCTGGTGATCCCTTGTTCAGTGACTGATAGACGAGTGAAAGAAGGTTCTGGGGCTCATGCCAAGGGCCCAGCCACCGTTGCCCTGTCCTGCTCCCTGAGCCGCGGCATGGGCCACAGCTAGGGCTTGGGGCATGTACCTCCTGCTCACAGGTGCATACAGTGGCATGTCCACCTGACACCTGCCGCCCCTTTGCACCCCACTGACCTGACCCTGCAGAGGGCCCCGCTCCCTGAAGGGGGCTGGCAGCACAGCTAGAGGCTTTATCCGTTGTCTGCCCCCATGGTCCCTGGCCGTGGGTGGGTCCACTGAGCCGGTCCCTCTAGAAACTTCGGGGCCTGATGGGCTGTGGCAGCCCACCTGGCCAGGAGGGGTCTTCATAGATAAGGCTGAGCTTTCCTGAGAGGAAGAAACATTCAGGGCTATGTGAAAGGCCAGAAGGGAACTGGCACTTTTGGGAAAGAACAGGCATTCCTCTGGGTGCAAATCTAGTCAAAGCACAAAGGGTCAGATGGAAATCCACACCTGAGGGGAGGCCGGCTGTGCAGTTGGAGCTGGTTGTGCCCCTCTGCCTTGCTTGAGCTCTAAGTCCATTTTGTCTTGAGTAAAATGGAGGTATATCACTAACTGGAGCGTATTTGGAAGGTGGGGGTTAAATGTAATACAAGTATGAGGCATGCAGCAGTGTTTGGAACATAGAAAGCGTCAGTGCATGGATTTTACTGTTTCCACCAGCATGATTATCAGTCCCTGTCCCTGTCATTATTGGCAGCATAGAAACATTTGCTGGTGGAAATGCCCCAGTCATGGTTGTCGCTGCATACACTAAATGGTATGAAAAGCTTGGGGTGTTGCTTGGAAGGGCTCCGTGGACTGATGTTCTAGAACAGAGCTGCCCGATACAGTGGCTACTGAGTGACCAGTGAACAAGGTGACCAGTAAAAATAAGGGGCTGAATTCCTAATTTTATTGTGTTCTAATGAATTTAAATTTAAATAGCCACATGTAGCTAATGGCACAGCTACATTGGGTGGCACAGTTCTAGAAGGTTCCCTCCAAACTGGGCATTGCCCAACTCCTCTCTGTGCTGTGGTAACACAAGATGGGGAAGGGCTTGCCAATGACTCCAGCCCCTCAGCCATACACAATGCTGGGTTAGAATTGACCATGGTATTGATAACCACGTGGCCACAATTCCCTTGAAGCTGGCCACATGGAGAGGAGCTGGCTACTGTCAAACACTGACCCTAGCCAGAGTTTGGATTCTAGCCATGACAGCCACGTGGCTTCTGACCTTTATGGGAACCAGAGCAATGGAAAGAAGTAGCTCACTTTGATGGAGCTGACACTGGGCTTCCAACTCCATTTTAACAGATGAGACCACCCCCGGCAGAGACAGTGTGACTTGTCAGGGCTTCATCCCCAAGCGGTTCCCCAGACCACAGAGATAAAGGACGTGCCAGGTTTTGAGTGGGGAGACACCAAAGTACAGAGGCTCCAGGTCGCAGGCTGCAGAGTGGCGCTTTCCTGGCCAGGCAAGGCATGGTTTCCCATCAACAGCTGCGGGGATGGAGGCTCAGAGGGTCAGGGGACCTCCCCAAGACCCCACAGGGAGGTGGACAGTCACTGGCGGCAGGATGGAGGTCAGGGGCTAGGTCTCTGAGCCCACTTCTCCCATGCCCCCTCCCCCTATACCCCCCCAACCCTGCTTCCACTTCCTGCGGCCACCCTCAGCCCCTCTGAGTGGACAGGCCCCACGCCGGGGCGCATCCTCATGCACTGGAGCGTGGGCGGGGCCCGGAGTGGGGTGGTCCTGCCTCCAGGGGGCGCGGTATTTCGGGGGGTGGTGGGGAGCTGACAACCTTAATGGGCACATTGTCCCGTCGCTGCCGAGAGCGCCGCCCGGCCACTTCCTCACACGCCGCGCGCTGGATGAGCTCATGTCTGAGGCCGCGGGCGGCGCGGGGCAGCCGAGCCGGGCTGCAGGGAGGCCCTGTGGCCACGAAGCCCGAGCGGCTGGGGCCGCAGAGTCGTGAAGCGGAACGTTGTAATGAGCGACGCCGGCTGGATTTATGGGGCTGCGCACGTGCGCCTGGCCTTCCTGCGAGGGCCTCGCCTGGGAACAAAAACAAGTCCTGGCCCAGGCACGGCGCGACTGGGTCTTAACAAGAGCCCACTAATTACTGGAAGGCCCCGGCCTGTAGAGGAGCAGAGTCAGTGCTGCTTCCTGAGTCAGTGTAGGCTTCGCTGGAGCCCCCGCTCTCTGCCCAGGAGGACGCCCAAGGCCAGCCTTTCCCTGGCTCTATGGCCTCGTGGAAGGCGCTGATCCCCATCCTCCTCAGTTTTCCTCATCTGTGAAATGGGATAATGCACCTCATGAGGCCATTGTGGGGCGTTCTAGAATGAGCAAGAGTTGACTTGAGAGGGACTCATTCCTGATTTTGCATCCTGTTCAGCCAGGTTCCTGCTGTGTGGTCTAGCCAAGTCACGTCACCTCTCTGATCCAAGTTTCCTCACCTAGAGTGTGGGGATAGTCTTGTTCACTGTCAGGGTCATTAAGCAGGTCTGACAAGAGGACACATGCAGGCTCCTTGGTGTTCCTAGCATTCACACTGCTGCCGCTTCTCCGTGCATGATCGCATCCCTGGTTGTGTCGTTAGTGTGGTTTCCACCCGAGCGTGGAGGTGGCAGACAGGGTCTTGAGCGGTCGGCATCAGGTGATCCTGCCCTGCGCCCCGGTGGTCTGAGCAGTGCAGGGTCGGACCCACATCCTGTCCAGGGCATTTGGAGACCCACAAGGGCCAACGAGCGCCGTGAGCTTGTGATCCCAGCCTCTCTCTGCTGGTACGGAGCCTGACGGGACCAGGATCCAGGCCTTGGACTGCGCTGCAGCAGGACCTGCTGCCCTGTCCCGGGGCTGGGGCTGTACAATGCTTCCTGACTTAGGCTTGTATGTTGGGGTCATCAGGAAACGCTTCCCATAGCCCACCCAGGACACCCGCCCTGGGGTTGATACCCTCACCTGTGAAAGGTGTGACCGCAGCCTCACTGGCACACAGGCCAGGACTCTCGGCCGCCATCACAGAAGTTTCTCCTGCACACATTTCCCTCTGCTGTCCCTGTCTATTGATACTGTGGATTTAGCATCTAGCTGGAAAATTTCCACGTCCATACCCTTTTCAAATCAAGATTCAGGGAAGCGGAAACAGCAGATACCATGAGATTCAGGCTGCTGTTAGCTGTGGCTGGCTGGTGCCAGCCAAAGCCTAGTGCCAACATCAGACTTCACTCTGAAGCCTCTCTGCATGCACAGAGCCGGAGACCCAGTAGGGTGCTGCGCCTAGCTGACTTCTCCGGAACCGGAGCTCCAGGCGTGGGCATATGCACCTGGGTCTTCCTTCTGCTTCCCCTCTGAGTCAGGCGCTCTGACTGCTGGCTGGCCTTTGAGGTCCTGGCAGGCTCCGCTTGACCGTGATTTGTGCAACCCTGAGAGAGAGTCCTTCTTCCCTTCTTCTTCCCTGGGGTGAGGCACTGAGGGTGCCGCAGGGCGCTCAAGGAGGGTGGGGTCTTCTTTGCTTGCTCACTGCTCTATATCAGAGCTGAGCGCAGTGAGGGCTCTGGGGACGTGTGTGAATGAACAGTACTTGCCGTCTGATGGGGAGAAGGCCATGTCAGCACCTGACAGCTGTCCAGTGGGCACGGTGCTGTCACTGGTGGGTGTGCAGGCTACACCAAGGGAGAACACCTGGCTGGACAGGCGGGGTCAGGGAGGGCTTCCTGGAGGAGGTGGAAGGGCAAGAGAAGAGACCTGAAAGGTCGCAGGGTTACACAAAGGCAGCAGTAATGTGTTCCTGGTCAAGGAATTGACACACGCCAAGTCTTGCAAACAAGATATGAGCGGCCTGAAACAGAGTCAGGACAGGTTTATAAAGGGGGGCGGAGGTGGAAGGTGAAGCTGGAGAGGACGGCCAGCCTTCCTCCATTCCCAGGCCTTCATCGACTTCGAAGACAGCTTTTAAAACTTCCATGGATGGTCTCATATCCTTAACCATTTTATAAACGGAGACATGAACCATCACCCTGGGTGTGTTAGGGTTGAACCCTCTGTGTGTATGCAAGTCTTGCATGCTGGAAAGGGCCAAGGGATGGGGTGTGGTGATGGTTTTGGGGTGCTGCCCTCTGAGAAGCCCTGGGGTTACTGGAGACACTTGAGGCAGAGGAGGGTTCAGCTGAGGGGCCCCTGGGAAGTGAGGCTACCTGGGTATCACCTCAATGGATGCTGTTGGCATCCTCCAGGTGTTAGGATCTGCTTATAATTAAACCCTGGAGGGGCCATCAGTGACTGTTGACAAGCATGTCATAAGCACTTGGCTGAGTCAATGTTCTCTGAAGTTGGTCCAGCCTTTGCCCAGGGTGGCATCTCTTTACAGAAGCTGCGTGGCAGGACCTAGTAAGTAAGTGCCTTCTCTTCTGGGGCTCGGAGGCTGTCTCAAGGGGGGATCCATAGCTCGGACCTGCGGGGCCCTAATGAGGAGCTGCCAGGGTTCAATTAGGCGCCCAGCCCTGGTTCTGCAGCGTTTGACTGACAGCTCATTACCCTGCTGCCATTTTGGGGCAGTGGAATTTAATCTCCCAGATGGGAAGCAAATCAATTTGCCCATCGGCCGCAGCTGAGCCTCCTTGAACTCAACTCTAATTTATTCTCCTAAGCTTAGGAAGCTTTGTCGTTTCAAGGTACAGAAATATCAGGTTTCCCAGTCAGCCTGGCCATGGTGTGCATAGGTGAACATGTTGAGAAGGTCAGGCCTGGAGCCCAACCTGGGCCAGCCATGTTGGTTGGCGGGGACTGTGCCATCAGCCTGGCTAGGAGGATACCAGGGTTCTTGCCCGGGAGGCCAGGCTCATATGTGGAAGGTTGTATATGGAAATTGAGGGCCATGTGACATTCCAGGTCATTGGGATCAAGTTCGCCTGCCCAAGAACTCAGCCTGGAAGGGACTCCTGCCAGCAAGGCACATGTGACCGGCTCACCTGGATCACCTGCATCCTGGGCCATGTTCTTCTGAGTTGGGGTTGTGGCTCTGGGTTCCTAGATTTAAACACAAGAAGATTCAGAGGGTGTCGTCCTGGGACTCTGAGCTTTCTGCCCTCCCTAATGAAGAGTGAAAATGTTAGTCACTCAATCATGTCCAACTCTGTGATCCCACTGGGCTCTTCCGTCTATGGGATTCTCCAGGCAAGAATACTGGACTGGGTAGCCATTCCCTTCTCCAGGGACTCTTCCTGACCCAGGGATTGAAGCTGGGTCTCCCAGCAGATGCTTTACCATTTGAGCCACCAGGAAAATCCTCCCTAAAGTGTCATCATAAACCCACAGTGCAAACAGTGACCTTTACCTTGTAATTCCAGGATTGTGTTCAGGACTTGGGGTGGCCTCTAGCCGGTGATGACAATGTGATGGTGCCCCCTCTGCTGTGGGCACTGGGCCACAGTGGGCTCTGGCGAGCAGTGGGTGCCCCTTCTAAGCACACTCAAGGGAGTGTTAGCAGAAGATGCACATTCAAAGGGTGAAACAGGCCAGGGAGGGCTTTGCTGAGCAGGAAGTAAGCTGCCTTATTTATAGAGCAGAGAGTCCTGGCTGATTCTGTTTAAGGTGGATGTTTCTCTGCTTGTCCCTTGATTTTGCCCCCTCTGACACACAGGGCCTGGAGTCTCCCACCTTAGGTGAGTGAGAGTGAGCACGCACACGTGTGTGGGAGGATGTGTGCGTACTCGTGTGAGCGTGGGTGTGAGTGAACATGTGCGTGATGGTGGGTCACTTGGGTGGGAGTAGGGGAATGAGGGGAAAGTGCCGTCTATGGAGAGAGTTTCTGAGATTCTTTCTCTGAGTTTGACAAAGGCACCCGGCTGGGTTGGTTTTCAGGGGTCAGGGAAAGGCCAGTCTATTTACACACCTTTGCTGAGGAGCATGGAGGGGCGGTGATGGGGGCCGGGATTAATGAGCAGTTTTATTGCCTTGCCTGTCAGGAGGGTCATGCGATATTATTTTGATATCGGGGCCCCCAGAAGCAAACACAACGGGCCAGGTTATAAATGGGAGAAAAGCCAAAGAAAAGGCGGCCTCACCCTTTGCCATTGAGCGTTTCCCTTTCTTCTCGGCCAGGGTTGGCCCGGGACCCTCCTCCCGCCCCCAGTGCCTTCAGGATCACTCCGAGGCGGCACCGAGGCCAGCTCCCGAGATAACAGCGGTCAGTGGCGCCTGGCCATGAAAATTAAACACCGTGGTTGCTAAAGAATAAATGGGCCACGCCATCCCCCAGCCACCGTGGCCTCTGATGAGAGCTGGACCACTCAGGGTGACTGAGGATGCAGCCTGCATGACACAGAAGGAAACAAGGGGGCTACCAGCCCCCTGAATCGACTGGTCCAGGCTTCTGCCCTCTCCAGGAAGGCCAGACTCAAGAACAGACCAGCCTGGGGCCTCAGGGCTTTGAGGGACTTGATGGAGTAAGAGAGGGCAGTTACTTGCATATCTTGTTCCCATCCCTTCTCTTTCCTTTTTCTTTTCTCTCCCCTCTTGCCTTCTTTTCTCTGTCAGGGCTAACTGTTTCTAGGAACAAACAGTCACCTGACCCAGGCAAACACACCTACGGATGGACAGCTCCACATGCTGGGGGCAAGGATGGGGGCAGAGCCAGGGCTGGCGTGGCTGCCTGGCTGTGAGCAGGCCGCAGACCCGGGCTTCCCAGCACAGGGACACGGCGAGCCTCCCCGGCCGGGGCAGAGATGCCTGTGTGCCGTCCTGCCGCTCGTCCCTACCACCTGGCTCTCTTGGCCTAGGAGAATCCAACCTTCCTCACAAGGCCTGGCTGTAGGTTGTCCGCTCCAAGAAAGTCTCCCTGAGCACTGTGAGCTCATGGGTGCAGCTCCCTCTGCCACGCCCCTGCCCATACAGTGGCTGAGTCTGCAGGTCACCCACGCTGCTGGGCAGAGGCAGCTTCTCACCTGTCCCTGCAGGCAGTCCTGGTCTGAGCCTCGTTCAGAGTAAGCACCAGGGAGTCCTTGAAGCCCACTGTGCATGTGTGCTGTGTGCCCAGTTGTGCCCGACTCTCTGCGACCCCGTGGACAGTAGCCCGCCAGCCCTCTCTGTCCATGGGATTCTCCAGGCAAGAATCCTGGAGTGGGTTGCCATTTCCTACTCAAGGGGATCTTCCTGACCCAGGGATTGAATCCGAGTCTCTCGCATCTTCCTGCATTGGCAGGCAGGTTCTTTACAACTGTGCCACCTGGGAAGCCACTGGATTGTTTTAAATACATGTTTCTGTTTGCCTACCATCCAGGTTCTGGGTATACCCCCCAGGCCAGCCGCATAGGACCTAGCACTTGAATAGGCAAGAAGCCATGTCTCACTGGAGCAAAATTTGGAAGTGCATACCATAGGAGGGGCCAGTCCCCAGGGCAGAGGGGACGGGAAGAACTCTTATCGATAGACTCAGACAGCTGAATTCTAACCCCATGTCACCACTGATAGCTTGGGGGATGGATACACTTCACCTCTCTGTATTGTAATTTTTTCATCGACCAAATAGGGAGAGCGTGATCAAACTCCTAGGCTTGCCATGAGAAGCAGATGAAATGATGGATATAGAGGACCAGTACACACACGTGTGCATGTGCACACGCATACCACACACACACACACACACACACACACACAGAGTTGTTGTCAGCGTGGTCCCAGTTGGAGCCATGGCATTGTGTTAGATCTCTGATGTCATTTAAGGAGGCTCATAGGCTTCCTGACGAAATCGTCTGGATTATTCGGGGCAGAGCCCAGCTGCTGAGGGCAAAGGTTGCTCCTCGGAAATAAGCAGGACGGGGTGTTGTCTGCCCGGCCACTGGCACAGGCTGCAATGCCGGCTGCAATCCTGAGGCCGGGCTGGGGCTCAGGCGTGGGGGCTTGTGGCCGTGGGGTGAGCGGCTCCTTCCCCACTCACTGCAAGCCGGCCTCCAACACAGCTCACAGCACCAGGGAGGCCGGGAGAGCCCTTACCTCTGCAGAGGCTGCAGGTTTTTCCCTTCCCAGAATAATCTCACTTCTGGTAAATTTGACCAACTGCAGACTTTTCATTTGAGGTCTGTGTACATTTCAAGTAGTTCCTTGCACTCATACCATTTTTTTTTTTAAAGTAATGAGCTGTTTTCTTTTTCCCTGTAAACATGAGGCCGACATCAGAGAACAGTTTTTGATCTCAGTTTTGAAAACAGACGGGGTGGTTTAGAGATGATGGGGATCCCAGGCGAGGGATTGGAGTGGTTTCCCTCAGTGTCACTGAAAAGAATTCCTTCAGTGAGCCCACATTTCAGGGGCACGACACACTCTAGATTATCGAAAGTTTAGAAACACTTAGGTGATTATGGTAAATAATTCACACGAATCCTGACGAATGCAATCTATTCTTTTGTGCAGACTTGGAGAGCAGAAACCTGCAGCTCTTTCCTCTCTTGGCTTCCCATCCTTTGGGCGACATCTAGTGGACGATCTCTGACAAACACAGGACTGGTTTTCAAGGTTCCTTTTCCAGGGTGAAGGAAATGCCCTTTACCTAGAAACCACTTACACCTCTGTTTCATCTGTTTCAGTCTCTGAGTTGAAAATGGCACCGCCAAATGGCCTCTCTTTTGTTGCGGATTAGTGTGCCATCTGGAGAAGGCAGTGGCAACCCACTCCAGTGCTCTTGCCTGGAGAATCCCAGGGACGGGGGAGCCTGGTGGGCTGCCGTCTATGGGGTCGCACGAGTCGGACACGACTGAAGCGATTGAGCAGCAGCAGCAGAAGCAGAGTGCCATCTTGGGCCCTGACATCGTGGTCAGCATTTCTGTGTTTAAATCTGGTTATCACTTATTAGCAGTGTGAACACAAGGTACTCAATCTCTCCCAGTCTGTGTTCTCAGCTGTAAAATGGCTCTAGCAAAAGGAACTGCCCTATAGGGTTGTCACAAGACAGAAGGAATGATACCTGTAAGAGACTCAACGCAGAGCCTGACACACAGTAAATAACCGGCTCCTAGGAGCCACGGCGTCCACACCACAGATTTCATCTGCACAGACAACACTCTTGGGTGAATGGCTACTCAGTATGGTTTGTCCAGGCAGACAGTGTGCAGATATTACTGATGGAGTGATACTATTTTTTTTTTTTGAGTGATACTATTTTTAAGATGCATCTTGTTTTTTTCTTATTATTTTAAAATTTTTATTTTATATTGGACTATAGTGGACTAACAATGTTGTGTTAGTTTCAGGTATACAGCAAAATGATTCAGGTATACATGTATTTATTCTTTTTCAGATTCTTTTCCCATTTAGTTTATTAGAGCATACTGTGCTATATAGTAGGTCTTTCTTGATTATCTGTTTTATTTATGGTAGTGTGTATATGTTAACCCCAAGATGCATCTTTTAAAAAAAACTTTTTGCCAAAATATAATTAATAAGTAGGAATATGTAATCTAGACACAGTAAAGATCTTGGGGAAAAAACTGTAAAAGTCTAAATAACACCTTATGTTTAGGAAAATTTCAAAAAATCTTTCAGGTTTGAGTGAGAAGTGTTGTAGTTGCTTTTTTCATTGAAAAGGCTGATTGTGTGATGGCTTAGGAATTCTATTTTCATTAGGCACAGTTTGGAAAGGAAAACCGATCCTTTACATTCATCCAAGATATGCAGTGGGTTATGTATTTCCTCCTGGGTAAAGTCTGCTTTAGAATCAGGCACGTTTCTTTTTAAAGCGACGAAAGCCGTCTTCTGTGCCTTTCAGGCAAATTTAGATTACGGTGAATGTACCTTCTGAAGCACAGTGTGTCTGCCTTTTGCTAACAAGTTGAGACAGCCAGAGTTCTGCTACTCTAGTGTGGTAGGGATCATCCCTAAACACCCACAGCTGCAGGAGGGCGTGTAAAAGCTGACAGCCTGATGGGGGACTTGGTGACAGCACCCTCCTTGCCTTTGGAAAGCTCCCAGTAACAGGGACCCCATCCTGTAGGAACAATAGGCCCAGCATGGCCCTTGAGGGCTCAAGGCTTGTCACTCCATCTGGCAAGTAAGTGGCCCAGGGGCTCTGGGTCCAGCCCCGAGTCAGAGAGATGGTCAAGAGGGAGGAAGTGGCAGGAGAAAGCTGAGCTCAGAGTCTAGAGACCCAGGCTGCAGGACCAGCCTGCCACCCGCCACCCGCATGGCTGTTGGGACATCTGCTTTCTCATCCATGAAATGGGATCTCACCCTTGCCCGGTGTCACAGGATGAAAGGAGACTTTATATGAACTCCCCCTAGAAACCATCAGTCTGGGGCTGCTCTCCCTACCCCAGGGTGCAGGGACCACTGTAGCACTTCTCGGGGGTGGGCTGCCCCACCCAGGGTCTCCCACTCCTGTGATGAGAGAGACCAACTACGACTCAAGGGCACAGTAACTTGGAACACACCAGTCAGAACAGTTTAACATTTTACTAAATCAATTCACACAAATTCCAAATTGCAAATATAATTAAGGACAACAGATTCTGTTCTGCCTTTTAAATCTTTCATTTTCAAATCCAACATTAAGACAAAAAGTAAACAAAAATTAAGTCTGCTGCAAATTCATGATTTTTCTTCTTGAGGGGAGGAAAGAAGGAACATTATAGTAAAAAGAACGCCACTGGGTGTACAATAAAGCACCACGACACACGGTTACAAAATGGGCTTCCTGCACTCTGCCCCACGTAGAAGACACTGCTCTCCCCACTGCTCTGCGTCAGGCAGGATTCCATTAAAATAAAACTATAAAATCTCCTAGGTTACACTAAAATCAGACACGGTCTGGAACAGTGCTTAACAACAGTAATGTCAACTATCAGTGCTAACGTAAAAACATTTTAGAAGGTCAAAAACAATTAAACTGGAAACCAAAACCTTATTTTCCCTAGATGAGCAAAACTGGGGAAAAAAAAAAAGAAAGGGTTCCCGCCTCCCACTAGGAGTGGAGGGGATTTTTTTTTTTCTTTTCTTTTCTTTCTTTCAAATCGGAGGCGGGGGCATGGTGCGGGCTGGCCTGCAGTTCCTCAGCCTAGTTGGCGTCCAGCTTGGCCATTTCCTGCACGTATATGCCTATACTCTCGCTGTCGAAAAGCACAAAATACACCGTTTTGATGGAGGAGGACATTGTGGACACGAAGTAACTGGAGATGGCCTTCAGGATCAGCTGAGCTGCCGTCTGCTTCGGAAAACCGTTCCTGCGAGAGAGAGAATGAGGGCTCAGCAACTACAGGGGCCATGGCGGCCGCAGGTCCACCCTCCCCAGCCACCTGCTCCCTCTAGGAGCCCCTCAAGTTCCCTGTGCTGTGGCGGCCTGGTGCCGTGTCAGGGTTCACGAGTGGCCCTCGGCTCCGGCTGCTCGGACACAGGTGTGAGAGCCCAGTGCCACCAGGCAGGCAGAGGATGAGGAGACGGAGAGCTGTGATGGCAGGAGAATACGCAACGGGGGGCGTGCCGTGAAGCTTTCTTAGGGGCAGTTAGCAAGGCGACAGTCTGTGTTTCGTGGCGTGTGGGGTGTGTGCCGTCTCTTGTGGGCAGTGTAAACACTCAGTTCTTTTCCCAACGTCACTGGGACTAGCATGGGGCCTGAGATACAGCCCAGGCTCCCAAAGGCTCCCTGGGGGGCTCAGTCTCAGGGGTACTGGAGGCTGGAGCTTCTCCAAGAAGCACGAGCCTCCGCCTGTCTATGGTAGAGGACTGCACCCTCCCCACGGGCCTTCAGATTTCGTGGGTGCCGAGTATCCTCCTCCCAGCACACACTGGCCTGGACACCCCGTAGGCCTGAGTGTCGGGGAGCTGTGTGAGGGAACAACTCTGGGACAAGCAGGCTCTTCATCCCAAGGGACAGCATCCAGGTCTCCAGGCCAAACTGACGTGAACCCACATATAATTCCATTTAAAGTCAATGTCACGTGGCTCAGAACTCAGGCAAAAATCTGAAAGCAGGACTGACGGGATAGGCACTGTTTGCTCCGTGTGTGCTGAGGCCGTTCCTGGGCAACACTGCAGGTGCGGGACCCACAGGGCCCAGGACTGGGGCA
Source organism: Antilocapra americana (assembly GCA_007570785.1). NCBI lineage: Eukaryota > Metazoa > Chordata > Mammalia > Artiodactyla > Antilocapridae > Antilocapra > Antilocapra americana. The sequence continues at coordinate 4,963,391 of ML661896.1, read as the reverse complement.
CCAGGCTTAGTCGAGGGGAGATAACGTGGCCCTGGATTCAAGCTCTTACTGACCCCAGCTGACAGTTCAGGATACTGAGGGCAAGAGTGAGGGATTGGAATCATGGGGATTTCTTTGTTCATCTGCAGGTCTACTGTCTTCCATCCGACCTGACCTGGAGTCTGAAGTGTGGGGCCAACTTGCCAGTTTCAGTTGGGACTTTCCTTTGAATGGTGTACCTGCTGCCAGACGAGAGGCTTTGAGACGTGTCAGGTACAGGATTTCTCCCCGGCTCACTTGCTAAGCGCTGTGAGATGTGTACCACCTTAGCTTCTTCTGGAGGGTCACACTCACTCTATTGTCAGCACTCAGAGAAAACCACTCTTGCAACTTGCTTTTGATCAGAGCTTCACTCAGCTTGATAATGGACCCCTACTAACTCCTGAATGCTTCAGAAGTGAAGTTCACTCTTAGATGACATGGGCATCACCCCAGGCCTGTTCCCAGTCTGTGCAGAGGAGCCTGCAGGCTGTAGTAGGTGCACCCAAGAGTTGGGGCTCCCTCACAGGTCCCCCACTCCGAGCACAGGGCACTCCTGCCAGGCAGCCAGCATACACAAACCTGTGACCAGACCAGGGTCAGAAGCTGAGGGAGAGCTGCAGAGGTGTTCTGGCCAGGACAGTGCTCCGGACAGGCAGCCTCCACCTGAGGACCCCCTGGGGGCTCTGTGCACCAGCAGAGCTGGGGTGACCAACAGGAGGCCTGGGGTGGAGGGTCGTGGGAACAGTGCAGGAAGAGTTCTCATCTCCACTCCAGGACCTGCAGGCTCAGCCTGGGAAGGAGCTATTCTCACAAGCCTGGCTCAGCTGTCCTGACTCTCCTCACAGGAGTCAAGAAGCACGGAGGCCATGCTGTCCAGGACAAGACGCAGGCTGGAAAGGCAGCATGACATAAAGCCGACCTGTTTTGGCGCTTCTCTCTGGTGAGTGTGCTGTGGGGCACCCAGCTCTCACCCTTTTAAAAGGGGGACTGGGCCCACTTTGGGGGCGAGCATGCAGAAAGAGGGTCCCAGGGTCACCCAAATAAGGGCCCACTTGAAGCATCTCACAAAGAGCAAATGTTTATTTTCTTGCTGTAAATACAGATGCTGTCCCGAGAACTCATCAATTAAAATGATCCCACTTGTTCTGATCATGATGAGAAAAGCATGAGGAGGCAGCTGCCGCTGGGCAGACAGGCAGGAATGGGGTTGCGGGAGCGGTGGCAGGACCGCAGAGTTCCACCCACCACTGGGGGCAGCCTGCACTCAGGCCAGGAACTCCAGGGGCTTCTGATCAGGCAGAGCTTGGCCTGTGCACACCACCTGGCTAGGCAGAGGCTGGGCAGCACTGGGAGGTGTTGCCTCTGTAGTGGAAGCCCAAGACCAGGCTCCACCAGCCCCAGACATACCACTAATGATGCCCTCCTTGGTGTCCCTGCCTTGCACCTGCATGGGTGAGCCGGGCCGAGGTGAGGGCCTCTGTTGTGTGGCCTGATGGTCACAGCCCACCTCCGCTGGTGTGTGCCCCACTGGAGCTGGCTCTGGGCAGGGTTTCGTGAGCTGCTCTCATGCCACTCTGAGGCTGCTCGCACCTTCTGACACAGACCTTCTCCCCCAGCTTCCCATTCCTTGGCCTTGGAGGATGTGTGACTCTGAGTGAAGGGACATTAGTCCATGCTCCTTTCAGTCAAGAGTTCTCCACTTTAGCTTCTACCAGGATTATGGAGGGGTGGCCAACATGGAGGTTGCTGGGCTCCAGCCAGGAAGTCTGATGAGGTGAGCCCAGGGACCATGCTCTGAGAGCCACTGTTCTACATGCAGTCAGGGTGGACTTAATAATCTGAGCTTGTAGAGTAGGCCCAGAGGTTAAGAACCTACAAATGGGGAGAGGTAGGGGTCAAAGGTCACAGAGCTGCAGTGCCCAGGCCTGTATGCCCCACTGTTAAGGGAGCACGGGCTGGTCTGGCTTGTCTTGCAAGCTTGCTGTTGGGTGACTGAATGTGCACTGTTTCAGGAAACCTCTTGCTGACAAATCCAGCCCTATGTCCGAGGCAGCCATGAAGAGACCCAGCCATGGGACTGTGGCCACTCTGCACCACACAGGCCACCAGGAAGGAATGGAGGTGGCAGCAGCTTTCCTCATATCTTCAGGTAGGGCCTCAAAACGATTTCTAGTAGGCACACTTAGGCGTATTTGTAAGAGTAGAATGTGTAAGTGGATGCTTTCACAGGCAGAGCCCTGCACCCTTAAGACAGGGGCAGCTGTGTGCACGCAGCAGCCTGGGGCCCCACAGGACTTGAGTCTGGGCCCTGGCTCTGTGCCTTGTTTCCCCACCTGGTGAACTAAGGCAGGTGATCAAGTATTTATTACCTGGAGAGGCTGTGCACGTTGAACAAGATCCTACACAGAGCCCTCAATCAATAGTGTCACCTATAAAATGGGAACACAAGGTCTTTCTAAAGGTACACATGGTGGGAAACGGCCTCCCAGGCCCTGTGACAGCTGGGACTGGGTGACCGCTGCTGTCTCTGCTGACAAAGCTGTAGTCGAGGCCCCCAGAGGGCCGCTGTCCCGGCCTGTGGCGTCCAGTTCTCTTGGAGGGCCGTCAGCCGTGACTGCTGCAGCTGTGGTGTGGGCAGGGGCTCCGTCGGCCCTCCTGGTGCAGCACCGACCGGTTTGGAGAGAGTGCTCACCTCTGCATCTCCCTCAGCTCTTGGCTTTTGGGCTGGAATAGCCGATGCCTCTCTGCTTGGCGGGGTCTTCCTCTCCAGTCACTCTGTTCTACCGCCGCCGCGTCTGCCTCCCGGAGGAGACCAGTGGCCACCACCTCTAGATTGAGGATGGACACGGGCTCCTACTCCAGTCAGAATCGTGCCGACCTCTCTCAGCACAAGCTTCCTCCACTGGGAAGCAGGTACCACATGGTGCTGCAGTGGGGATGCAGGGACGGCTCCCCAGAGAACTGCGAGCCCCCCATGTTCCCATGCGGCCCTGACTCAGCCTGTTGTGCCTATGCTCAGTGTCTTAAGTTGCCTTGTGAGAAAGGGCTTCCTACCCTCAGAGAGTTTATCTTATACTTGGACCTTTTTTTTACTGCCTTGTCCAGAGTAAGAAGGTGTCTGGGCTTCCCTTAAGTCACTCCAGTTGTGTCTGCAACAGCCTTTCCCAAGTGCCTGAGGCCTCAGTCTCCCTGGCTGTTACAAGTGGACCCCATGGGCTACCTCTGTGTGGTGTCCTCCTGGGTCACCTGCTCAGTGATGGCTGGGGGCTGTCTGTACACACTGGTTTCCTGTCCACTGTCCCAAGCCCCTCTGCATTTAGGGCTTTGCCAGGTGTCCCTGCTTCCAGTGAGCTTGGCCTCCAAGGCTGGGTAAGGCAAGCCTGCACAACTGCAGGCCAGGAGCAGTGCTGAGGAGGCTGACCAGGGACCCAGAGATTCCTGTGGGGAGAGGCCGCGTCCTGGGAGCTGGAGAGGAGAAAGACAGGCCCATGCCTGAAGGCTAAGAACAAAAGTGGCTTCTAGATGGATTCTGGTTTTCATGCTGGACCAGGCCACATGTTTAACTGTCTTGCCTGTTGGGGAGATGGATAGGACAGGGTAGCTTGGCTGATGCAGGCAAAGTGTTTGTTGCCCCACGTGGACCCCATCTGCTGGGAGTAGGTCTCCCTCACACTGTGCTTCTGGGCCTTCCTGTGCTCTGTCTGGCTTTGAGTAACTCCCCAGCCAGAGACGACTCCATCCAGAAGTAAAGACCAAGCTCTCAGGATCCGATCTGAGAGCAATGGGTTACAAGAGGGTAAAGCTAAAATTCAGAACGCATTGGCATCCAACTCATTGCCTCCAAAGCCAGAGAGAGGCCAGGGCAACACAAGCCCCAGAGGCCTCTTACCTTCAATCTAGGGCTCACGTGAGTAATTCTCCCCAATAGAGTTTGTCTCTGTTCTTTATCTTCTAAGGCCCAAGCCCACGGATCAGGGAGGCTGATGCTGTGCCTGGGCAGGTCAGGGAATTCCAAGCAGTGTTTCCAAGGTTCTCTAAAATCTACTCCCACAGAGTGTGTGCAAGGAGTGGTGTGATCCTCTGGCAAGGAAGAGGTGGGTCTGCTGACCAGAGGGGACAGTAAGTGGGGGTTCCATGTGCCTCATATCAAGAGCACCGAAGCCAAGGGCCTCGGATGAAATGCTGGCTCTACAAATACATGCTGTGTGACCTCTGGTGAGTGACTTAACCGCACTAAGCTTCCCCTTTGCCTTTGAGTGGAATTAACAGTGCCGCTCACCTTGTGGGATCGCTGTGAGGATACTGCAGAGAGAAGGTTTAGCACCACTCCTCAAACTCAACGAACAGCCATAAATGATAGTTTGAAGAAAACAAACTGGCTTTCCTTTTTAGGCTCATAAATCTAAGGAGAGTTTAATCAAAGCCCCACACTAGCTATTCCCCAAGTACTGCCCCTCTGGAGAGGGGTCATCCCCTAATGTCAAACAGAGTAGAGGGAGTGGGGGGAATCCATAAATACTGTGAGCAGGATGCCCAAGGACAGGAGGGCCAGAGGCGGTTTCCCGAGCCTGGGGTTACACTGTGGGGTCTCATTTGCCTTCAGCGGGCTCTAGGATTGGCTCCCGCTCTTGGGGGCTGGAGGAAGGCAGTGCAGGGCTGTGGTCATCCTCCACAAGCCCGTGACACCGGGCCTCGGCCAAGAGAAAGTGATCCCGCAGCCCTTCACCAGCATGTCTGCATCTGTATTGTTTTCATTCCAGCATGACTTTTATGCTGGAGACACTGGATGCCACAAACAAGCTGTTTTATTTCCCCTCCTAAACCCCACTGTGATTTACTGGCCGGCTCTGGTGTAATCCCATTCTCTGCTCATGAAAGGGAGGGCGGCTGTTTACACGGCTCTGTGGGGTGAGGTCTGCCCCACAGATGTGGGGCTGGGCGGCAGTGCACATGTGCTTGTCTTTGGCATTCTGCCCTCTTAAAAGCTTTCAACTGATTATTTTTTAAAACATTTTACTCCATGAAAAATGTAAATAAGTTTGTAATAACAGATGCTCTTTTTATGGGCATGACTTTTATGCTTCAATTAAAAATTTCCCAATAGTCATATGAAAGAGCGTGAAATTATTACCTCCAATAAAGACTCTTCTATTGCTTCTCTCCTCGGAAGCACCTTTCATCAGAGAAGATCAAAGTGCATCCGAAACGCTAATTAACTGTGCCTTAGAACCGTCTGTGAGGAAGGGCAGTCCCTTAGCCTCACTAGCTGATAAGGCAGGCCAGGGACAGGGAGGGTGATTCACTTCCCAAAGGTCACACAGCAGAGCCATGCCCAAGAATAGAATTTCTGCGGGAGGATGGGAAAGTGGGAGAAGCAGGAAGCTGGCTAATTATGCTCAGATCCAAGAGCACGTTGTAAAAGAAAAAGATCTTGAAAGGACTCCGGGACTGAGCTGGGTACCTATACACATCTCCACAGCTCCTGGGGAAATTCAATCTGCTAGGTGCTTGCTGACTACCTTATGAGGGGTGTGTGTCTTTGCAGGTGCTCTTAGAATCAGCTGAAAAGGTCTAGCTCTGTCAGCTTTGCTTGCTTTTCAATATGCATTTACAGGGTATTGACTTTTAAAATGATGGTCAAGTTTTGCTTCTGGCAGAAGAGAACAGAATGAAGACATATGGCAACTAGAAAGACAGCAATCCAAAACAACAGTGGCAGCCACTCGGGACTTACCTACACTTGGAGGTGACAGGGCTAGAGCAGAGGGCAGGGTAGGCCTGGGAACTCGAGGCTGGGGCGGCGTCGACTTTTACTGTCCTCTGTTCAGGGTCCCCCCCATACCAGCTTCGCCTAGTAAGCCTCAGAATAGAGTCCACTTCCACAGTGGGGCCCTGTACCCCCTCCCACTGCCCAGAACTGCAGGGCCAGAGAGGCGAGGCGTGGTGCCCACAGCTCATCTCCAGGAGGGTCAGAAGGGGGGATGCTCCTTCTGTCCTTGCTGGAGGGGGAGAGGCAGAGGCTCCAGAGGAAGAGCTTTCCCGTATCAGGTCCTCTGGTGTGACTACCGTGACTCCTGGGAAGCCCTGGCGCACGGTGCCTGTCTGCCTATAGGCAAGGCCTTCTGGGTATAGCGGCTAAGCTCTGCTCAAGTAGATGTCCCAGGACCTGCTCTGGCACTTGGGCTATGGGACCCTCAGTGATGGCACTGTTCAGGGAAGCAGCATTACAAGGTCTGCACAACAGCAAAGTCCACTCTGTCCTCCCTGTGGGTTTGGAAGGGGAGTGCTTGGAGAAGAGCAGCTTTCTATGTGCACAGTGAACGGTCCTGGCCCAGCAGGACAATGTAGCTGCCGTGCCATGGGACGTCCGTGTGCTGGACCCATGCTGTACTGCACTGCCCGCCTCCCTCAGGCACTGGGAGGCACTGATGGCAGAGACCTTGCAAGGCTCTCCATGTGCACAGGATGCCCCAGGGACAGCTACCTGTCGACACAGTGCCCTGGGCTGCAGCACCTCTGAAGGCCACTTTCCACTTGCTACTGTGCCCTGTTCTAGAGGCCTGAGGTTCAGACCCTGGGGAGGGAGGAGCCTGGAGATGTGACGGGCAGTGAGACACAGCCTCATAGGCCGCCATCCTACCTTCTTCATGGCAGAGTTATCAAAGCATGCTCTTATCAGAGAGCACCTTAATGTCTGAGCGGTCCTGAGATGCTGTGTGTGTGTGGGAGGGGACGATCGTGTTTCTATTACAGGGTAGGGGGTTAGAGCTGGGGGTGGAGGTTGTTTGTTAGCCTGCTATCATTCGGCCGGTTAACCAGGCCCAAGCCCCGGAGCACAGTGCTGCTGACAGGCAGGGACCTTGTGGGCTGTTTGCCGACATCTGGGGTGTACCACCTGGGAGGGTGTGGTTGGGGCTTGTGGCTGAGTCCTACCTGCCCCGTTAGAGGTTCAACAACTACACCCTTCCAGGGCTGCCCCACTGGGTTGTGTGTCTCTTAGGGGCAGTTGTACTGCTCCCCACAACCTCTTTAAGTCTCCCTGGGGAGATTTCAGGGCTGGGGAGGGGGGAGTGGGCAGCCCTGTTTCACGTACCTGTCTCTCAGATCCACCTCATGCACAGGGCAGCGAGACACAGAGAGGAGGGTGGAGAACGCTTGGGAATACACAAGTAAGGGGCAGAGGGTTTTGCCCAGAGAGTGCTGGATGCAGCCTCAGCTGACCATGTGCACACAGCTGTCTGCAAGCATGGCCCACACACACCAGGAAGAGAGCCACATGCCCTTACCTGCCGCTGCCGATGGATGGAAAGGCAATGGACTTCAGCTTCTTGTCATCCGCCAGTGCCAAGCAGTTCTTCACTGTCTTTTCCAGAAGTTCCTCACACTTGTCTGCACCCCAGACAGGACTGTTACAGTGGATCACGAACTTGGCAGGCAGGCCATGGCCTGCGCTGACAGCAGCTGCAGGGGACGAGATAGGAACAGCGACTGAGGTTCCCACACAAAGCACAAGGACCACTCTAAGCACATCTCCCCAGACTGCCTGGTCCCAGAGTCTCCTCCCTCGGTAACGGGGACGCCCACCCCCACCCCTACCCCTGGGAAGTTGGCGTTAGGATGCATCACCACCAGGAACTTTAGCCAAGGTCACAGTAAACCCTCTCGCTACCCTCCCAGAAGGCAGAGCCTTAACCATCTAACTTGACCAAATGTGTCGGAATGTCTGTAGCCTCCAATTAATTGCCTTCTGGGGTCTCCAACTGCCTTTTCCTCAAGTGGATTCATGTGCATTTAATTATGATGATCTATAAATCTCTGAGACACGGTTCAGAATAAACCTATTGGGAAAGTAATCTAGATAGCGTGGCTGTTGCTCTAGTCTTCTCCCTGACTAACCCATACTGCTAGTTTTGACAGAATTAATTGCACAGTGTTTTTAGGATGGAACTATTTTCCATCTTACTCTTTTCCTCTCCTAGAAGAAGCCTCTTTCCAGCTAAAGATCTCTACAGCAGACCTGCCTTTCCAGGTGTGTTCTCACTTTCCACCCTGGGTCAGATCTGAAGGCAATGGTCGTGGGTCTGCTCCCACCAGTAAATTTGACAGGTCAGCCCATGGCTCCCAGAGCACGTTCCAGGATTCCCATCCCAAAAGCTGCAGCGCAAAGAAGGTGGTTCTAGAACCAAGGCATCTGATGAATGCTGCCTGCCAGATTTCTGTACAGGAGCACACACATGTCTCCAACCACTGTTCCACTAAGACATCCACCCCTTTTTGATCAAAGGTTCCCTAAACCCAATTTGTGAAGAATACCCAGCACTATCCAGGGGTCTTGGTTATACTGGGTCTGCTATTTGACTAACAGAATCTGGAGAAGAGGGATTCGTGAGAAGGGTCTGGTGCAGTAGCAACAGTCTGAACCCAAAGTCACAGGGCTGACTTTGAGTCCTGGCTCTGCTGACTGGCTCAAGAACTGCAGGCTTGATTGACACTGCAGGACTTAATTCACAGGTCTGCCCACATGAGAAGTAACTGCTAAACCATGCTTGGAAAAGACAAAACCTGTGTTAGCAGTGATTATCTATTTCCTTCATACTTAAAAATACCTTAAAAACATTTTCTAAAAGAGATCTTAGAATAAAGAACAAAATGTGTTCTTGTCTTTCAAACAAGCAAACATACCTTTAGTTGTGCTAAGTGTAATGGGTTGGCACCAGCTGTGGCTCCTCTGTCACCAGCTAAGATGGTATGAGGCAGCATCAGGGGCCCCTCTTACCACACCTCCCGCTGAGGGCTACCAAACGGGCTTGAACCAAAGTACCAATGGGAAGGACACCGGGCTGGGACACAGAGGTGCCAGGAAGGGGCTGAGGAAAGGCCAGGAGCCCCTGGTGGGTGCCTGATGCTGTGTGTGTCCTCCCTGTTCAGTGTCGGCAGTTCCAAGGGCAACTGCCTGCAAGAGCTTGGTAACTGTGCCCCCACAAACACTCTGCAGTCCCTTGCCCTTTGTAAGCAAAACTGAACTGAACTGGCAGAGCAGAGGTCAAATGCAATGCCACCCTCTTATCCCCGCTGGGACCCATAACTAGCCCAGGATGAGGTCATGTGCAGGCACTGGGGAAGGAGGCGTAAGGTCTGGGGGACCCTCAGAGAAGGCTGTATGGGTATGACCTAGGACCCATTGACGCCCATATTTAATTAAGATTCATTTTAAAAATCATAAATAGGATGTGGAATGGGCATTGGGGAACCATCTAGTAAGAAGAGGAAACGAGCCCAGAGAGAAAGGAAGGGAATGGTCTGTTCTCACACAGCTGGTGGATAAGCCAGCCTTGCCCCCTGTCCTGACACTCAGGTGCTCAGGAAACCCCATGTCCACCTAAAATCCCCAGTCCAGGCTGGCAGCAGTGAGCAGTGCCCTGCCTTGAGTTCTTAGCAGTAATTCTCATCTCATACTTCATTTTCTTATCCCTCTTATCAGGAAAGGTATAATTGGCAAATGAGAGATGTGTATTTATATTTCTCCCATTAAAAACACAGATGGCTGAATAGAAATGATTCATTTGCATCTCTCATCAGCAATTTTGCAGATGGCTCAGAATCACTATAATTCTCAGCTCTCAGATTTGCCAAGTTTGGCTTCTGTAACTGCTTAAAATTTGAGGGCCAGACATCAAACATTTAGAAGCTATTTTAAGTAATAAGGAAAAAACTTTAGAAAGGCAATTTTCATAACCCTTCACTCCCCTGACAATTAGTGTGCGATAAAAAGTCTACCAGGCTTTCTTCTGCCTTCATCTCGGAGACACCCATACACCTCTGAATTCTCATCTGTCCTGTAAAATGGTTTCCGTGATACAACATATACCACTCCCAGATCAGCAGGGTGCTGCCCCTCCTTACCTCCAGCTACTTCCAGGGGCCCGTTCTTTTTCCGGAGTTCCAGGACAGCTTCCACAAACTCCTTGCCACCTTTCTTCTCTAGCGTGTTTCCTAGACAAGAACAGGGCGAGGTTAGATCACCACCCTGGGTCCCAGGGCACACACAGACACTTGGCATGTCAGACGATTACATACTAAAAATGATCTGACCAGCTAAATTTCCAGGCAGCTGCAAGATAGGAACAAAGCTGTGGCTGGGTCAGAAAAGTGAAATTTAGAAGAGATTCACTATCGGCCAGTCACCACTCTGCACGGCTGGTCACCGGATCACCTCTGCTGCCCCTTTATGTGGGGGTGACTTGGGGTGATCCTGGACGTGCCAGAGATGTGAAGGAGGCGCCTGTTCTCTGCAAGCACGCCTGTCTCGCATGCTTTCCATCAGCGTGAGAAACCAGATGGTTCTGGCTTCCAAGGCTGATGCCTCCCTCTGGATTTTCTTCTCTGTCTCTGGGGAGAACCCCCAAATAAGGAGGTTTTAGAAGAAGCATACCAGGCTTCCATCAGGCAGCTAGCTCTCCTCTTGGCAGCAGGCCCAAAAGAAAGCATTCAGATCTGGCCACCTTTGGACTAGCACTACTACCATGCTTAGTTTCTATTTTGCAGCGTTGGTGTCATATGTGAATTAAAAAAAAAAAAAAATGGCCTCGGACAGTATTTCCTTAATCACACTAATGAGTCAGAATCGTTTTAAGTAAAGGAGGGCAACATCAGAAACAGAGCTTAAAGATGAACTTATATCAAAGCTTGGAAAGAAGGATGTCTGTTCAGAACCAGATCTGAAAAATCAAATGGGATTTTGGGAGCACTTCTTCTTAAATTAGGGTACTGAGTAATCAATTTCTGCTATTAAAGTCAAGTTCCCAAATATGATTATCAGCACCTATAATGAGGTCTGTGGGTTACATGTCTCACCAGGGAGCAGCAATCAGAATCACCCTTTTAAGTTTGGCCAGCATGGGGTCTCAGTCTTCCCTAAGCTCTGCTTCCTCAGTTGTGCACATTTTAAAGTACATTCCTCACAAGAGGATAAAATACTCCCCTTAAGATTCACTGTTTGTCATGGAAAATTCCAGGTGCCCCTGGAACATTCTGGTATGGGTCAAGCAGGGTGCACTGGGATGCACTAGCCCAGATTCTCTTTGAATTCACCCTGGAGTGACTAGGACTGATTATCTTAGAAAAACCTGCCTCATTAGCATGTTGTTGTGGAGGGGTGAAGTAACCTCAGGAAGTGTCTAGAAGAAAAAGTAGATGGCCTGGGCACTGTCACAAATAAGTCAGCACAAGGGCCACGGGCAAGCACCGCCTATAAGCTGCCCACTCTACGAAGTCTGGGGGCCTGAATGAATGTGAGCAGCAGGCCATCGCCCGCAACCAGCTCTCAGCTAGGAGAAGGCCCGGCTTTCAGACAGATTAACGTGGGATCCCTGAGGTGGGATCCAGTGCCCCTCCTCATTAGCGCGGACTGCCCACGAGCCTTCACCTGTCTTGGAAGGCAGTGAAGTGGGCTTTAAATGGCAGAGGTGTGCAGAGGTGAAACACATCCGCCCGTTCAGAGACTTTCACTGCCAGCGGTAGCAGCCTCTGGTGTTTGTGGCGAAGTTCAGCATCAGGGACAGTGGCCAATGGGCTTAGGGGAGCAGGCCTGGGCCTCATGGCTCAGCTCCAACCACCAGGAAGTGGAGAGTTTGAGGCTACCGCCCTGGCAGGCCATTACAGGTTCACCTGAAATATCTATGCACCTGAGAGAAATGAATCTGAAGTCTAAACCCACTGGATCCCAAACACTGCTGCCCAGCTACACCTGGTCTGGCCTTCCCTCCTCATCCATCCTCTAGCTTGAGGGATGGATGCGAACATGCTCTAGGCAGGACTATTTCAGGACGCATTCTCTATTCTACCTAATCTTTAGGAGGAATGGGAAATTTGGAAGATAAAGTAAAATCAGTGCTATATTAATACTACTGACACCTTTCTGAAATAGAAAATATTAATGGGCTGATTTATAATTAAAGGTGTTTTATCTTAGGAAGAGTGTTTACTTTAAAATTTTTACTTATAATTAAATCTTGCTTTAATTAGAAGTGAAATTTGCACGTTAAATTACACTTAATGCATTTCCCAAAAATGAAACCTAAAAACTGAACCTTAGATTGCAGGCAATCAACCCGGTCAGGACTTGACTCCTACACACACATATGTATGCACATGTTCATGTAGACACACGTGTACTTTTTAACAAGAAACAGGCCCATTTCAACTGTATTGTCAACACTCTTAATGTAAGACTCTTGCTTTTTAGGCTTAACTTCAGGGTTAATCATAAAGCAATTGGCTTATTTGCCCCCAAGCATAAACATGTGTTACTCCCATGAGAACAAGAACATTATTTCATGCTTAGAAAGCAGGCATAAGTATCAGTGTTCAAAACGGCCTAAGCAAAAATTTAGGCTTGGACAAATGTCAGGCTCAGCCTGTGGTCTATTTCACTGTTAGAAAGAACTTTTTGATGGGTCAAAGTTAATCACGGGGGCTAAGCATTCCTGCACTCGCATTCCTTCTTCCAGCAGTCTCGGGACTTGGGAATTCACACCAAATATGAGAAGTGGAGTGATTACATCCTCGCTTCCTCTTTTCCCCTCTCACACATCAAAGTGGGAGCTGGAACCAATTGAGACCATGTGTGAATCTGGTTGATCATTATTTTGGTATTGTAAGAGATCTGGGTTCAGTTCTAGTTTGGACTGGTTCAGAGAAAAAGCACGAGGTGGGCTTTGGAAGCCCTGAGTTCTGGTCTTGGCACAATCTTGCTCCTTGGCCAATCAGATTGTCTGGACCTGTTTCGACAGTGTCTGTGAGTGGCGTGCCAGGTAGCCTTGGCAGAGCTCTCAGACCGGGGTTGCTTACATGTCACTGAGGTTGCTCTTCCCTGCCCGGTGCACATGAGTGGGTTAAGGGCATGCGTGTCAGAGAGGGAAGCACTAGCACTGTGATTATTCCAAGGAGACCAGTTCCATTCATGGTTTAGGAAGGACTGGGCTCTTGTGGGGACAGCTGGCTCTGCCTGTTACCCCAGCTGGCCCCTGCCAGCCTCAAAGCCTCCAGCTCCACCTCCTGGTGTGGCTAATCCTGAGGAAAGACTTCTCCAGCAGCAGCAGGCTGACCCTTCCTTTCTCTCCCCTGGGCAACATTTTTTTGCCCAGCAAGTTTCATAATTTCCATTTCACCCAAAGTCCGGGATGGCAGGATGAACCCAGGCTTTCGCCAATCCTGGCTGAAAAGATAAGCCCTTAGCTGTTCATTTATTTATTTTCCTCCAAATCAGTACTTCCCTCCCATCAAATTTTCACTTGGTTAAGAAAGGAAGTATCTTTCTCTTAAGCTGCCTGACTTAGGAGCTCTTAAACTCCTCCAAAATTTTGAGAAAGGGGAGTTTATGTTAATTGCCTACAGCCTGATTTCATTTGGGCCTAGCAGGTTTGGCAAATCCTGACTTTCCATCCAGTTTGTCTTTCCATCCTTATCCAAAATCCAAAATGCCCAGGAGAGCAATCAGCCCAAATCCCAGTGGCTGGGGCAGACTGTGAACAGCGGACTTCATGACTGACACTGAGCAGAGCTGGACAGCTACAGATTGCTAAGCTGCTGTGCTTCTAGTGTCTGAGACACTCGGGCAGATCCCTACAGCCTCATCCTTCACAATGACTTCACTTTTACCCTACTAGAAATGTAGCCACTCTCTCTGGAAGCTGGTGTTGGAATCTGCTCTCAGGATCAGCATGCCTGCTGTAAAACTCATTCGCGCACCTGAGAGCAAGACCACAACAGTGAGCCCTGTCACAAGCCAGACGTGAAGCAAGGAGCTCTGCTTACGCGATTTAACGTAATTCAACACAGTTCTCATTGTTAGCACTATTTTACAGATAGGGAAACCAAGGCACTGAGGAGTTAGGTGACTTGCCATGGCCCCAAATCTGGTAGACGGTAAGGTTAGGATTCAGGATCTTTCTACCTAGCTCCAAACCTGTGTTTTGCCATCACACCTGGATGCCTTCACACCCACATTACATAAGCCCCTCAATACATTCGTACAGCAGGGCACTGTCTACGCCAGTCTGCAGCCACAGTCTTGGTGCCCTGCGTACTCACTCTGCCTTGCCCCACTCACAGCTACTTAGGGCCAGATGCCAGCTACTTAGTGCCAGATGCCACCATGTGGGTTAGCTGCTGGGGAGAGGAAGGGGCTCTCTGGGTCCAGGAGGGTGTTTCTCTAGAGTGTCTAGAAACACGACATCAGAATGAGGGGACCTTCATGCACTTAAGGTCTGAGAACACGAGTGTGGGAGAGGGTTGTCAAGCTCCCCCAGTGTGCACTTAAGGTTGAAGGCCACTGTCAGGAATGAGCGTGCTTCTGATGTAGACCTGTGCACAGGCATTCCTGCGTGTCTGGCCCATAGAAGGGCACAGAAGCGGTCATGGATGCCATGCAGCCCATCGGGCTACATCCCCCTGGCAGCTTTAGATCACACGTGAACCCAGTCTCCAACAAAGCTGTGCCTCAGGAAGCAAGTGAGGACACGATGTTGCTGAACCAGTTTCCAAACCAGAAGTGGGCCCAGCTGGGAGCAGCATGATGCAACCTGGCTGACAGTTAGCTGTACTTCTCGCATTCACGACCCGGGGACGGGAGACCTGGGGAAGGTCAGGACAGCTGGAAGTGTGAAATGAATGCAGCCCTGCATAGCTGTCAAAGGATCAAGCTGTCTGCGGCGGCCGACTGACCATGCACACACACACTCGGCAGCACCCAGCTAGGCATTACCTACTTCACCACCGGTGTAGAAGTCAGTGTTTGTCGGGTGAACGACAGCATCACTGTCGATCGAGGCAATGTCAGCCTGTACAACTTGCAACTATAACAGGTAAACAAATGTATATCAACTGTGTTGGACCGAGACCCACGCACAGGCACATTTACTAAGGCCCCAGTGGCAGGGCTGGCCTACCTGGTCGATTCCAACATACGAGCCAAAGGGCAGTCAGTCCACGAGGTGTGCACACGTGTGGGTGGGGGTGAGCGGAGGAGGGGGAGGGATATCAAATGTGACATGTTTAAATTAAACATTTGAATGACAGGTCCAAAAAAAAGAGAAACACACACACGAGATCATTTCCAAAGGTTAAAAGAAAGAACAACGAATGCCCCGTTTCACTTCGCAAAAGCCTGTAAGACTGGCACCCCACTGAGAAGGCTACTAAGACATGGTGTCTGTTTTTTAAAAAAATGTGGACTATCAGGCCAACCAAAACAACAAGTTTCTCCATTTTCTTGGCAGCAGTCACTGTTTAGGGTTTGATTTGTATTCCTGTGAAGTTCATCATTTTGTCTACCTTCAAGGGACATTTCTTGAAAACGGAGAAAACAGTATAGGTGCGCACAGAGGGATGCCTTCATCCTTCCCCTCAGATGTGTGCAAACAGTTTTCTAGACCTACCTCTTATTCTAACCTGTTTTTATGTATACTGTGAATAGATGAATCCTCATCTTTTCTAGCATGTAGGTTTTTTGTATAAAAAAAAAAGTATCTGTTTAGGGAAGCTGGAAAACAAGTCCAAGCAGGGCAGTTCTGAGCCCCAGTTTTCATGTCTTCAGCCCACTACTGCACCCAGCTTGTGTGGGCTGGGCCTGGGCTCTGGCATGGGCATCTCTCCTGGTAAGGAAATCTGCCATCTTACAAAGGTGGCCAAAGACGAGCGCTGAAGGCACACAAAACATAGCTAAGTCAGTGTGAGACACACGGCTGCCTTGGTGGGCACCTGATAGCCTGCTGCTCCCACTGGGCTCACAGCTAAGGAGACAGGAGTCTTCACTGTGCCCTGAGCCAACGACTCCTCTCTACAAGCAGGTAAGGCCACAGAGTGGGACTCCTGAGGGCTCTCAGCTTGTCCTGAACTGTCCACCCTCCTGGACAGGGACTCCACAGCTCTGGCATAGTTTTTCTCTGGAGGAACTCACTCAGAAAGACAGTGAGTGCCCTCTCTCTAATATCATACTCAAGCCAAATAATTCATGAAGGTGGCACCCAGTCATATACTGTTTTCAGTTGTAGAAAAAGTTGAAGTGGCGGTACATGGTAAATTTGGGGGAATCCAATTTGCTGGGGGATGAAAGACAACTTAATAATATCCTGATGTGCAGCTGAACTGTCTCCCTTCTCAAGTGTTTTCATGCTTTGTTTAACTGTCATTTCTAATTAAGGCTTAAATGGAGAAACTCATTTTGTAGTTACCTGAGATGTTTCAATTCTTAAAAAAAAAACAAAACAAAAAAACACAGTTTTTAAAAATCCCCCCCAAAGTAACCAGCAGTCAGTGTGATCATTATGGAAGAGAATTTAGATGGCAATATATTTATAATCAAGGGGAATGCAGCCAATAGGGCTTAACAAAACATAATCACATCATTCCCAGTTAGAAGGGCTTAGAGTAAGTGGACATTCAGTGTCTACCCTCAAATCTTAATCTCGGTTTTGGGAATTTAGTTTGACCATCTGAAATTTGAGATGAAGAGCCTAAATTCTGGGTTCCATAACTTTTCAACTGACAGCTGATGGTGCCAAACCCCATCCCCAATTACCTAGGTCATCTTTAAGGTCAATGTCAGCATTGGTAGGATTGATTATGGCCTCCACCTCAAAGCCGGCTAAATTACTGATTTCACTGTGAATAAGGTTCAGCTGAAAAGAAAAGCATGAGGTGGGAAATAACAGGACAGCTGGGAAGTCACAGAGATGGGAGCCTTGGGATATAGATGAAGGGCAGGGGATACTCCAGGTGCACTGGGCACAAAGGGGAAGAGGGACTCACTGGCTAAAATGAATCCACTTCCAACAAAAGACTCAAATGCCACTCAGGATGCTAAAAAGAAGCAAGCTAGGCTAAGGGTCCAGAACCTGTTTGGTGGTGCCTGGGGCCAAAGGGAAACCTAAGCCAAGTCAGACTGGGGGATCCACCTTCCTTTAAAAGAACTTGTGATCTGGGTGCCAAGGTACAGCAGCTGTCAGGACCCAGAGTCAAGTACTCATGGCTGGGGTAGGGTCGGGGGGTACATGGGACTTTCCTCTTTTTTGAGCAATGGGATGCTACAGAAGTCCTAGCTGGTTTGGGCAAACCCCTAGCAGCTCTGCCATTCTCTTCCAAGTGGCAATGGGGTCTCTTAGGCTCTTCTTGTCACTGTGAACACTGGCTAAGTGGCTCTCATGCCCTGCTCAGGGGTGGTGAGGAGCAAGAATGGTCTGTTATTTAGTAACATCTAATTTTATATGCCTGTTAGTTATGGGATACTGAAGATCTGGCCAAACCCAGGAAGAGTCACAGCAGTTCTCCAACAAGACAGTGTGTCTTTTAAACTGTGTTCTCACCTTGTTGGTGAGGCTACTCCAAGGCGCAATGGGTAGAGTGTTTTCCTTGAGTGACTTTTATGAGTATCCCACCAGCTGAGTCCTTGTAAAGCGCCACTGCGTGTCCTGGCTCCCTGCTGCTATTCTGGTGCCACAGCAACCCTCACTCTGAGTGGAATCTACGTTCTAGACTGGCTATCAGAGGGGCAGCGGGGTTGAGCTGGCCCAGGACTCCCCTTCCTGCTTCAGGCCCAGGCGCCTGCAGCAGAGTGCTCACTGTCTCCCAGGGAAGATGGCTATTCTTCAGTGACAGGAATTCTAACCAGTTGCACAGAGAGCCATGCCCAAGTGGCCCCCAGAGGAGCTGCTGACCAGGACAAACTGCAAGCCTGGCTAGAGGAGCTGACCGCACCCACTGGGTCCAGGGGGGGCAGGCGTTCATCCTCCAGGAGAGGGCCATGTGCAGACACTTGGCCGGGATGCTCCTGGCCACCGTGCTCCAAGTGACTGAATTTCTGGGGCCAGATATTTTGTTGCAAACAAAACCAAACAAACAAAACCCTGACATTCTATATATCACCCCCATTTCTGGTTCCCAGAAGCAATAAACAGATTCTTAAAACAGAGACCTGCTTAGACTAAAAGTTGTGGAAATGAATTGGTGTTATGGCCAGGGAAGGACCCTGGCTAGGCCCCACCACAGCGAAGGGAGACCTCATCTTTAGTTAGGGCTCAAAGGAAGAACAGGCACAAGCTCTTTCCACTTAACACTTTCTGCGGTGCGATTCCCAGCACTGCAGGGTGATCAGGAGCCCTGACATTCCACAGCAGCTGAAGGATGCCCACCGAGGTGACCTCAACACAGTGATGTGCTCAGAAGCACATGTGGGCCCTGGTGCCAGGACAGAGGCACAGAAGGGATGGCATCGGGGCAAGGGTACTCATGGCTGTGCTCAAGGGGAAGGGGTGTGGATGGGGTGTGATCTCAGAGTAAGGCAAGTGAAGCTTCAGGACAAGGGAAAAGGTTTGATTATGTATCATGTACGTATTGCATATGACTTCAAGCAAATATTGTTTATAAAAGCTCAAATTGAGCCGATATTCCCTGCTCCCTCCACCAAAAATAAAAACTCACACTGTGTGAAGCAGCAGGAGGTTCTAGCGGGAGGAATGGAAAGGAGAAAAGCAGGGTGGGGAAACACTCCACTTGGTGTTATGGGTGAATACGCCTTAAAGACATCTAGAAGATTTTTTTTTTTCAGTTCATTTTAAAGTCATACATGTTTAAATCTTTAAAACTCATGCTGTTTTTTCCTCCAACTGTATAGATGCTTCTGGATTTGTGTTCAGAAATGCCTCAATGGAAAATCAGCTATTTCCATGGTCTCTGACTCAACTAGCCGGGGAGACCCTGGTAGATTCTGTCTCTGCCTCTGCCTGGGGAGAAGTGCCCTCTGCTCTTTAGGGGGAGGGGTGTTCTGGGGAAACCGCAGGGCTTCAGGGCCTTGCTGAAGTGAGGGAGAGGTTCAAACAGAATTCCCAGTTCTCTCTGGGCTCACCTTCCCCCAGAGTGGGAACAGTCCCTCTCTTGGAGTCACAGAATCCTGCCTCTCAGGGGGCCACTGCCCCGAGCATGGAGAAGCCCTAGCTGATCAAGTGCACCCTCCCTCTCACCCACACCCGACCCTTGATTTCCCAACTCTGTTCTGCCAGGTGCCAGGCTCAGCAGAAGTCCTCAGGGTGAGGGGCTGAGCTACAAAACAGTACTGCTATTAAAAATGTTCGTGCTTGGGAGAGGCTCAGTCTGTGTTTGTGTGTGGGGTAGGGGGAGAGGATAGATTGCTTCAGGCACTCTGGAAAGGTACATGGGCAATCACCTTGGTTTGGACAGGCTGGACCAAGTGCAGAAGCCGACAGTGATCTGATCTGATCATCTGATCACAAACAAGGACAGAAGACCCCCTGGACAGGAGGATAAGCTGAGCATGCACATGCCTGGAAAGGATCTGGATGTGTAGAGGACATATGCCAACAGGCCTGGCAGGCCCAGGATAGATGTCCAGTAGTAGGAGGTCCCAGGACCACATCCCACCAAGACCCACCCAGGGTCAAATCCACTTGGGCCTCTCACCCAAAGGGGTGCACAGCTGTCTGAAGCACATGGCAGAGCAAGGGTGTTTGTGGGCTGGGAAATCAGATGTCTGGGGCACTGTGAACATTCCCAAGTTGAGTCCGATTTTCTGGGAGCAGAGAGGCTTGTTAATGATTTTGGAATGTGAGTAAGGTGACTACTTCCTTGTCTTAATATTGGGAAAGATGGAAAACTAAGTTTTAAACCCCAGAATGGTGAATTTAAAGTATCTGTGAAGGCTACTGGCCACTGGAGAAAGTGACCAAAGAGCATCACCAGGTATACAGCAGAAAGGGGGTCCCACCTGGCTGTGGGAAGGCGACATAGCCAAGGGTCCTTCAGGATCTCCTCCACTATGGGGACCTGATGATGCCCATGTCACTGGGCTCTGCTGGAGCCAGCCTCTGATGTCTGTGGTACCCAGTCTTCCCTCGAGAGGCTATGCCCAGTGAATCCTTGTTGTCTACTTCTGATGTGAACTCATTAGGGTGTAAGCTCCTTGAAGGTAGAAAGAGGGCCATCCAATGCCTAAGACAGTGCTCAGTTTTCTGTAGGCCCACAAACAGAGCTGGGACTGAATGTCAAACATCCAGACACAACTCTGTGATGAGATGAACAAACCGCTTCCCTGAAAGCAGGGATATGGAGAGGTCAGAGCTCAGGAACTGCCCCTGTCCTGGCTGGGACCTGGGGTGGCTCAAAGCTGACCTGGCCACCCTGGAGCTGGCTGAAGGCAGCCTGCCTGTGATAAGGAAGGAGCTGGTAGCTTGGGGCTACTGGAAGGGCATCTGGGCTATCTTGACATGACCTCCTTGGCTAAAGGAAGCAGTACAATCCTTTTTTTTTAAAAACATATGTGATCGGAAATTCAATTTTAGGAAATAAAAGTCAGCATTAAAGATTATCTGAGAGACTCACTGAGTATAGACTGTCATAGTCCAAGCTTTGTTCTCTCTCATTCCCTCACAATGGACAAGGAAGAAGACTTCTTTCCCTGTACCCACCACATAAAATGGAACTCTTCTCCTGTCCCCAGGGTCCACTTCAACTAAGGAGGATGGAGAGGCAAGGTCCTCCACAGAACTGTCTCCGCCTCCTCACGGAGCACAACGTGTCCCGATGGCCTGCCTCAGCACCCACTCCCGCCCCGGCCTCTCAAGTGAAGGGGCTTCCTCCTCGTGCTCTGTGGCCCAGCCTGCAAGTGTGCCTGGCCTGAATCCCCCAGAGGCTCAGGCCTGGTGGTGGTATCTGGTGCGTTTCAGGCTAGAATGTGCCACCCGAGGATAAGGACTCAGGACACTGCTGGAGGAAAAGCATGGGATCGCCTGCGTCCTAAACTGTCTTAGAAGCCAATTGTCTGCCATAGGGTGGAAGCGGGTAGTAGCCCTTTCCTCCATGTTACTGCTTCAGGAGCCCTCTGTCTCTTCACTGTTCCTAGCCCCCGGGACTAGGGTGTCTGGATCTGAGGAAGAAAACCCCTGGTGCCTACTCCTGCCTCGAGCAGCCTCCAGGGGTCTGGCTGCAATTCTGACAGCGTGTGGTGGGGGCGGGGAGGGCACACACACATGCCCTCCTGACACCGCCTTCCCAGCCGCTTCCAGTAACAATGACTCTTCCAGGGAAGTCTACATCACTTACTACCACTGACAAAGGTTTGTAATATACCTTGGAAGTACTGCTTTTGAACATGAAGCTTTTTAAATCTCTGAAAAGACGCTGAGAATCTCCACTGAATCACAAAGCAAACACATCTAGTCAACTCGGATTCACAGCACCATTTCCCTTTTGAAAACAATTCAACAATGTGTGTGAACACTGGGTAAAATCAAAAAATAATGAGAGTGATTACTCCTGAGACAGCTGTATGTGAAATACATCATCATCATCATCAATTAGATCCCAGGCTCCTAAGCCCTGGGCCAGCTTCTCCTGCAAGTAGCTTAGCAACCATGCCTTTCAGGGCTGTAGTGAGCACAGTACACCTTTCTGACCTCAGCCTGCCTGCACTACTCTAGCCTTGGTGTCATTGTCACAGGTGGAAAACAAGACTCGTAGAACATAGGGCACCAAACAGCCATCACCGTGAAGTACCCTTTCTGAAACAGTTCCAAAAATCCAAGTCAAAATTAATGCCTGTACTAATGACATTTTAAAATGTGCTTTGTGTGAAAATTCCTGTGTGTCAGTCTGACAACTCAGGCCCTCTGTGCACTAAATGCCATGCCTTTCACCCGACAGTAAAAACTAACACAGGGCCAGAAAGTATTGCTTCAAAGTAATGTTGCTAACTATGAACATTTACTCCCTTTCTCACGCTGCAGGGGCACAGGGTTCCAAGGACACTGTTTTCTAAGAGGGTGCCCCGGCTGACTTGAGATGCTGATTTATTGTGTGACAGCACTTTTGGGGAGACACAGTTTACTCTGCTAAACAGTGCCTACAGGACTGGGTCTGGGGTAGCTCATCCTGGCTGTGTGTGTCTGGGGTCATGAGGCTGGACGGGAAAGAAGGTGGGTGTTTCTTCTGGCCCTGCACTCAGCCCCTTCTCTCACAGCTGACCATGTTACACTGGGCTCCAGCTCAGCCCATCCTTTCAGGCTCTGCCTCCAAAAGCCGAGATATCGAACAGCAGCATCGGCTTCACTGTCGAGCCCACTGCTCCCATTTTCCTGTATTTCCTATATAGTATTGGATAACACACCTGTAAATTACCCTAGAGTATCAGTGCCTCTCTACAGCTTTTTGCACTTCCCCTTCCAACCTAAGTCTGGTGTAGTCAGTGTTCACTGGATTTGTACTTTCTGGCACTCTCCTGCCTATGGTGCTGACCCTGAAGTCAGAGGCCAGACTGTACCCATCATGGAGCAGGTGGCGCTGCTTAGTCGTAGCGGTGCTAGCCATGAATCTGCAGCCTTTGCTGGCTCCCTCCCAGGCCTCATATGCAGCACATGAGGCCCTGATCCCATGGCCAAGGAGAGCGTCTCTGTGTACACGGGCGCCGTACGGCTGAGTACTGCCACTGTAGGGATCCTCCAAGGGGGTGTGAGGAGTTCTGATCTGAGGCTGGTTTTGGAGTAAACAGCAGGAGAGAGCAAGAACAACACAGGGAAGGGAGAGGCCAGGGTCAGGGCACCCAAGGGTGGGACAGGGGAAGAAGTGAGGGAGAGGGTGGCCCCTGGGCTGAACTGTTCTACCTGTTTAACAGGCTTCCAGGTCCTGGCTAATAGCCAGCATTTGGGATCTAAAGCACACTGGAGCTGGTCCTTAAATCTCAGAGCTTTTTCACACTTTAGTTCAAACGAAAGCCATTTGGGTGACAGGTCACGTTAACTTTTAATATATTACCCAAAGGACAGGTTAAAGGGTGAAAGTAAACCCAGGTGGTTGCCTTCACTGCTGTGCTGAAATTTTATCAATAAAAAATATTTTACACAAAAACTTTCAAAACCCCAGACCTTAAGATGACAACTAGTGCTGCTTATATTTTCCCTCTGAAAAATGCATACAAAATACAGACAATGGTTATACAATGTACACTGTAATGGTTATCTGCTGGAACACAGAGTCCACCACAGGAATTGCATCATGAGAGCCTGAGTGCAATTAGTGACAGGAAGCGGGAGGGGGGGTAGGAGGCTTGCAATGAAGTGAGCAGGAGGACTGTGTCACTGAGATGCAAAAGAAAGCTGACGGTGAGCTTTTAAAAATGATGCAGCTTCAGGACCAGGTTGTTCACCACATTCAAACTAAATGCAATTTACGTGGAAGTTCAAATCCATGCCTTTAATACGTTTTAATGTAGGATTAAAAAAAAATCAGTCAAGTAATTCCCACTGTCTCTCCACCCCCTTTTTTGGTGTTAACAGAGAAATATTAACCCTCCTTCTGAGAAGGTCTTAAAAGCCTTTGCATCATTTTTATTTTCAACAAAAATGAATCATCTGTTACAAAACCATATAGTGTCCTGGCAAATTTGCACCACTGGGGCAGCTGAAAACATACTGCCCACGGTTAAAACAAGCAAACAATTGGCTTGAGGACTCCTCAGGTGGCACGGGGTGTCCAGCAACAATCCCGGCCCCTGGAGCAAGGCTCCGTCTCCAGTCACCAGAATGCCTGGGCTGCCAGCTAGATCTTCCTCTTTCCAGGCCCTGGTTTTGATTTTCTGGCCAGGACTATAGGATGACCAGGTCATCCCATGTTCGCAGCTCCTTCCACAGACCGAGCCCAGGGTGTCTCCAGCCCCACAGGAGCTCCTGTCCCTCTTCTCCACCACCGTATCTCCTCTCCCCACCTGGCCCAGCCCTCCCCGAGTTCTTTCCTAAAGCCGCCCGCCCCTACTCTCTCTGCCAGCCCATGAGGCCAGGAGTGGTCCCCAGGCAGCCTTTCTGCTGGTGGAGGCACCCATCCGTCCCAGGGCCCGCGGGCAGACTGGGGTGAGTGTTGGCCTACCTTCTGGCCGAGGAAGAGGCTCTTGGTGGAGAGCACCGTGAAGCCGTCAGCGGGTGTGCCCTCGGTCGTGCTGTCAGCGCTGGCAGCCTTGCTGACTTCTCCCTGCTTCTTCTTACACAAACAGAAGAGTCAGTATGAGGCCCGCACAGGTGGAGACCACGTGAATCTGGGCTTTTCTAATAGGCGAAAAGAAAGCCTTGCCCATAATACTCAAGAGAAAACAGGAAACTAAACCACTACCCGTTCTCAGCATTTGGGGCCTGCAGGCTTATTTTCAAGTCCAAGAATTCCATACAGAGTGCTAAATTGTATTTTCATCACTTTAGAATCTTAAAAAAAAAAAAAAAAGCTACTTAAAGGCAAAACTTCAGTGATAATTTACAACAGAACCACTTGTATAACTGTAGACCAAGTAAATGTCTCTTAATCCAGGATCTTCACTTTCTATATGCCTGTACAGTATTCACATCTGAGGAGAAAAACAAACTGCTCTGGGTACTTAGTTCTCAAAGAGCCAAAAAAGCAGACCAAGGACCATCACCCTCCAAGCCTCCCCAGCGCAGGAGGTTAGATTCTCCCACTCTTTTTCACCAAGACCCGCCTTGGAGAAGCCTCCATACAGGGGCTGTTGGTGAGCCGATCTGCCCCTTGAAATGCCCCAACCTCCAGCAGTGGGCATGAATCTTGGCAGGCTCCTGGACCTCTTTCTGGCATCATTCACACTGAAGGATGTACACCCTGGGGTTTCCAAGAGCCTTGCAAGGGTATGTTGCGTAGAGAGGTTTAATTACTCTCCAGATCCTCAGCTTCCTAAAGTATTTACTTCCTGAAATGGATCAGTCCTAAGAGTGATCTATGCCAGCAATCAAGGCTTCATGCTGGACCTCCCCTCACAACCATTCCTCAGTTCCCAAGAGTGGATATTGCATGGCACACTACCCTTCCAGTAGGGATACATGTCTTTCTCAGTCTTTCATTTCTGTTAAGGATGAGGCGTGTATTAGAAATGGATATTTTGGCTCATTTGGAGATTTAGTTTACATTCAGATGTATTCTCAAGTAAGGAAGGTGAGCACAATGGCAATTTTTGTTTAGGTACTTCACTTTTTTTCTTCCCCCAATTATTATCAAAAAGGACATCACTCCTGAAGGATGGTCTAACGGGAGCAAATCAAGAAAGTAGGGGGTAAGAAATGTAAGAGGCTATGCCTTCCTGAAGGAAGGATCTGGACTGTAAATTCAGGGCAAGGCCTGTGCCCTATCCATTTGCCCTTTTAATACTCAAATTCATTAACATATTAACATTTTTACTGACATTGAAAAATAAGGTCTAGTTTTGCTAAGTGCTTTAAAAATAAGGACTGGTTTGGCATTTAGGTTACATGGCTTACCTGGAACATTTTCTATAAATTACATGAGCTAAATTTAATGCTCCAAGGTGTTTATATAAATGATAAGATAGAAAGCATTTTATTAAGAAACAAGGTATTAGCAAAGAGCTATTAAAATTATTGCTGTTTTGGTTCTCCTAACAATTTGAGTGTATCAAATTTGACAAGTAAAAGAGAAACAGGTATAATCAACAATTACATGGTAAGTCTTAGTAAAGCCTTTTTTGATATACTTTCCAGGAAACAAAAAAGGCAAAGGCTGGATGACAAATCCTTTCACAAGTCAGATGTTTCTAATTCTGTGCTTTCAACAAAACTGAAGAAATACCAAACTGAGTTAGCAGCTGATTCATCATTAAAGAAAGGATTGATGGAGTTTAGTTAATAGTAGTGTACCAGTGCAGGTTTCTTAGTTGTGATGAATGTACCAAGGTTATGGAAGATGTTAACAACAGTGAAACTAGGTGAGGGATATTCAAAAATTCTCTATACACACTTTGTAACTTCTATAAATCTAAAACAATTCTAAAATAAAACATTTATTAAAACAAATTGATGACAGATTACTATGTGATTGTTGGCATGTAACTCAGAAAGAGTTCAGAGGATTGAGTGATGTTGCTATAACAAAATCCTTTCCATTCCCATTTAATTATTTTTGTGAACAAGAATTTCCAGGCACTGTACCTATAAGTATAAAAATATAGGATGATGATTCATTTTTACAATAAGCAACATTCATCTTAGGGTACTTGAGTTAACTGAAAAAACTATCTCTTTGAATCTTATGACATGCTACAGCTCCAAACACTTTTACTTTCTCAATAGTTAAAATGTGTCAAGTATTTATCAGCTTGATCAATTGTGTGTTATTAATAAAGATGATAACTATCCAATCCTGTGTAAACCGTAACATTTAGTGCTATTATGATCACAGGAAATTTTTTCAAAATGAATTTAAATTTATGTTCATTATTTTTGTTGTACAAATCATTAACAAAGTACAAGCAAAGAAAAATGTATTATGTTAGGATAAAATTTTCTAGGGAAAGGGAAGGGAAACAAGGGCTCAAAGGAGAAAAATGATGTAGATTTCCCAACTGTTAAAAAAGAGCCTGCTTGTGTATTTTATGGTATATCAAACCATCACAGTAATTAGATTTACTTGGATACATTTAAATGAGTGGTGAAAGAGCTTTCTTTTTAAATGTCAATATTTATTATATATCAAAATTATGCCCTTTATAGATACTTAAATTTATTAGTATGAGAAGTTTAGTTGTCAAATTTTAGATGTATGAGATATGAAGATTTTCAAAACTGCTTTATGAAGTATGCAAGCAAAAAACTGTTAAAGCCAATGCTCTACCCAGTGAACACCATTCATACAGGAGATATTTGGTAAATGCTTGGGAATGGAGTGCAGCTGATAAGCAGACAAAGATTTACTGCTCTGCGCAAGGATACATGAATTTTAAGAGGTCAGAAAGCCCTAAATGATAGAATTTCAGGCATCTGGGAATTGGAGCTGGTTTTATTGGGAGGAGGGGCCTGAAAGGTTCCCTGTGCCCCTCATACAAGCCAGCAGCTGCCTATGCAGCCAGGGTACAAAGCTTAGCCTGTGATAATTAAAACTGGTAATTTTCAGCAAGCATTCATTTGCATACTGTCATCTGCACTAAAGCTGTTGCCCCATACTGTAAACTGGTCCAGCCACTATGAAAAAAAATATATATATAAAGATTCTTCAAGAAATAAAAAATAGAACTACCATGTGCTCTAGCAGTTCTACTTCTGGGAATGTATTCAAAGGAAATGAAAACATTATATGAGGAGATATCTGCACCCCATGTTCACTGGAGCATTATTTACAATAGCCAAGACATGGGAACAACATAAGTGCCCATCGACAAATAAATGGATAAGGAAAATGTGATACACATACATGCAGAAACATACACATACAATGGAATATTATTTAGCCATAAAAAAAGAAAATCCTGCCAGGAATCTGAAAGAGTTCCAAATAAGATGAATGCAAAGAAATCCATGCCAAGACACATTATAGTTAAAGTGGCAAAAGTTAAAGATAAGGAGACAATCTTAAGAACAGCAAGAAAAAACAACTTGTTACCCAAAAAACCCCATAAAATTACCAGCAGATTTTTCATCAAAAACTTTGCAGGCCAGAAGGAAGGAAATGCCTTGATTTTTCTAAGCGCTAAAAGTTAAAAAAACTTCCCACCAAGAATACTCTACCCAGCAAAGCTCTCCTTGAAAAGTGAAGAATACAGATAACAGTTCTCCAGACAAGCAAAAGCTAAAGGAGTTCATCACCACTAAACTGACCTTACAAGAAATAATAAAGACTTCTTTAAGCGCAATGGAAAGGGCACTAATTTACCAACAGGAAAAACTATGAAAGTATGAGTCACTGGTAAAGATTTACAAAAACATAGCAAAGGTGGATGATTAATAACTTATAAAGCTAGCATAAAAGTTAAAAAATAAAAGTACTAAAAATAACTAACTACAGTAATTAGTTAAGGACATACACAAGAAGAGGCTTCCCAGATGGTGCTAGTGGTGAAGAGAACCTGCCTGCCAATGCAGGAGACACAAGAGACATGGGTTTGATCCCTGGGTTGGGAAGATCCCCTGGAAGAGGGCATGGCAACCCATTCCAATATTCCTGCCTGAAGAATCCCATGGACAGAGGAGTCCGCAGGGTCGCAGAGTCAGACACGACAGAAGCAACTTAGCAGGCATGCAAGCACACACAAGCAAAGAAATGTAAAATGGAGGGAAGAGAAAATGTAGAGCTTCCGAATGGGATCAAACTTGTCATCAACTTTAAATAGACTGTTATGTTGTTATACATAAGCCTCAAGGTAAAGAAAAAGCCTATAGTAGATATGCAAAAAGAAAGAAATGTAAGCATACTACTAAAGAAAATCATCAAATCACAAAGGAAAAAAGCATGAAAATAAAAGAACAGAGGGACAACAAAAACAATTAAAATGGGAATAAGTACACACCTATTAATAGTTACTTTAAATGTAAATGTACTCAATTCTATAATCAAAAGACAATTGAATGGCTGAGTGGATGAATACATAACAGTCATCGATGTGCTGCCTACAAGAGACCCATTTCAGATGTAGAAATACACACAGACTGAAAGTAAAGGGATGAAAAAACATTTTCCATGCAAATAAAAACCAACAGAAAGCTGAGGTAGCTATACTGCTATCAGACAAAATAGACTTACAACAACAATGAATGACATTGCATAATGATAAACAAGTCAATCCAATAAGAGGATATAATACTTGTAAATATTTATGCACCCAACATAGGAGCAAATAAGTTTATAAAACAAATATTTACAGACCTAAAGGAACACAATTATAATAGAAGATTTCATACCCCACTTTCATCAATGGGCAGATCTTCCTTACAGAAAATCAAAAGAAACAATCCCATTCACCACTGCAATGAAAAGAAAACACTTAGGAATAAATTTACCCAAAGAAACAAAAGACCTATATATTTAAAACTATAAAACACCGATGAAAGAAATCAAAGATGATACAAATAGATGGAGAAATATGTCATGTTCGTGGACTGGAAGATTCAATATAGTGAAAATGAGTATACTACCCAAAGCAATCTATAGATTCAACGCAATTCCTATCAAGCTACCAACAGTATTTTTCACAGAATTAGAACAAATAATTTCAAAATTTGTATGGAAACACAAAAAAGCTCAAATAGCCAAGCAATCTTGAGAAAGAAGAATGGAACTGGAGGAATCAACCTGTCTGACTTCAGACCATACTACAAAGCTAGTCATCAAGACAGTATGGTACTGGCATAAAGACAGAAATATAGATCAATGGAGAGAATAGAAAGCCCAGAGATAAATCCACACACCTATGGACACCTTATCTTTGACAAAGGAGGCAAAAATAAACAATGGAGAAAAGACAATCTCTTTATCAAGGGGTGCTGGGAAAACTGGACAACCCACCTGTAAAAGAATGAAACTAGAACACTTTCTAACACCATACATGAAAATAAACTCAAAATGGAATTAAGATCTAAATGTAAGATCAGAAACTCTAAGACTCTTAGAGGAAAACATAGGCAGAACACTCTCTGACATAAATCCCAGCAAGATCCTCCATGATCTACCTCCCAGAGCAATGGAAATAAAAACAAAAATAAACAAATGGGACCTAATTAAACTTAAAAGCTTCTGTACAACAAAGGAAACTATAAGCAAGGTGAAAAGGAGCCTTCAGAATGGGAGAAAATAATAGCAAATGAAACAACTGACAAAGACTTAATCTCCAAAACATACATAAGCAATTCATGCAGCTCAATACCAGAAAAATAAACAACCCACTCAAAAAATGGGCCAAAGAGCTAAACAGAAATTTCTCCAAAGAAGACATACAGATGGCTAACAAACACATGAAAAGATGCTCAACATCACTCATTACCAGAGAAATGCAACTCAGAACCACAATGAGGTACCATCTCATGCTGGTCAGAATGGCTGCCATCAAAAAGTCTACAAACAATAAATGCTGGAGAGGGTGTGGAGAAAAGGGAACCCTTATACACTGCTGGTGCAAACTAGTACAGCCACTATGGAGAACAGTGCGGTGATTTCTTACAAAACTGGAAATAGAACTGCCATATGACCCAGCAATCCTACTGGGGGATTTCCTCGGAAACCAGAATTGAAAGAGACACGTGTACTCCAATGTTCCTTGCAGCACTGTTTACAATAGCTAGGACATGGAAGCAACCTAGATGTCCACCAGTAGACAAATGGATAAAGAAGTAGTGGTACATATACACAATGGAATATTACCTGGCTATAAAATAGAACACATTCTAGTCAGTTATAATGAGGTGGATGAAACTGGAGCTTATTATACAGAGTGAAGCAAGTCAGAAAGAGAAACACCAATACAGTATATTAATACATATATATGGAATTTAGAAAGATGGTAATGATGACCCTATATGCAAAATAGGAAAAGAGACACAGATGTGAAGAACAGACTATGTAGGTTAAGGCAAGGGTGGGATGATATGAGAAAGTAGAACTGAAACATGTGTATTACCATATGTAAAGATGACCAGTGCAAATTCGATGCATGAAGCAGGGTACCCAAAGCTGGTGTTTTGGGACAACCCAGAGGGATGGGGTAAAGATGGAGGTGGGAGGGGGTTCAGGATGGTGGGCCACATACACCCATGGCTGATTCATGTTGATGTATGGCAAAAACCACCACAATATTGTAAATCAGCCTCCAGTTAAAATAAATATTTTTAAAAAGCAGGAAAAAAAAAGACTAATGACAATGAATGACACTGTATAATGATAAACAAGTCAATCCAACAAGAAGATATGATATTTGTAAATATTTATGCACCAAACATAGGAGCAAATTAAGTATAAAAAAACAAGTTTTAACAGATCTAAAGGAAGAAATAGAGACACACAATTACAATAAGAGACTTTATACCCCACTTTCATCAATGGACAGATCTTCCTTACAGAAAATCAGTAAGAAAACATTGGCCTTAAAAAACATTAAACCAGATGGATTTAAAAGATACATATAGAATACTCCACCCAAAGCAAGAGAATACACAGTCCCTCTCAAGTACACATATAACATTCTCCAGGATAGACCACATGAATGGCCACAAAACAAGTGTTAATAAATGTAAGAAATCATAGTTATCTTTTTTACCACAATGATATAAAACCAGAAATCAATTATAGGAAGGAAACTGAAAAAAATCACAAATATGTGAAGGTTAAGCAACATGTTACTGAACAATCAATAGGAAGAAAACCAAGAGAAATTTTAAAAAAAAAACCTAGAAATGGATAAATTCCTAGAAACATACAACCTACCAAGAGTGTATTGTGAAGAAACAGATACTCTGAACAGACCAATTACTACTAAAGAGATCAAATCAGTAATTAAAAACTTCCCAATAAACAAAAGCCCATGATCAGACAGCTTCACTGGTGAATTCTACCAAAGATATAAAGAAGGATTAATACCAATCTTTCTCAAACTCTTACAAAACAGAAGAGTCGGAAACACTCCCAAACTTATTTTACAAGGCCATCATTCTACTACCAAAACAAGACAAGGACACCAAAAGAAAGTTAAAGGCCAATACCCCTAATGTACACAGATCAGAAATGCTCACCAAAATAATAGCAAATTGAATGCAACAATACATTAAAAAGATAATATACCATGATCAAGCGGAACTTACCTCAGGGATGGAAAGATGGTCCAACGTCTACAAATCCATCAATGTGATACACAAAATTCAACAATACATTAGAAAGATAATACACCATGATCAAGTGGGACTTACTTCAGGGATGGAAGATTGTCCAACATCTGCAAATCCATCAGTGTGATACACCATATCAACAAATGAAGGATAAAACTCACGATCATATCAATAGATACAGAAAAGGCAATTGAAAAACTTCAACATCTATTTTTGACGAAAAACCCTCAGCAAAGTTAAGTATAGAAGAAGCATAGCCCAACATAATAAAGGCCATATATGCCAAGCCCATAGCTAATATCACATTCAATGGTGAAAAGCTGACAGCTTTTCCTCTAAGATTAGGAACAAGACAAGGATGCACACTCTTGACACTTTTACTCAATGTAGTATTGGAAGTTCTAGCCACAGCAATCAGGCAAGAAAAAGAAAAACAAAAGGTATCCAACTCAGAAACAAAGAAGTAAAATTGTCACTATTTGAACATGACATGATATTATATACAAAAAACTCTAAAGTCTCCATCAGAAAAAAGTTAGAATAAATGAATTCAGTAAAGTTGTGGGGCAAAAAAAAATCAATATACAGTTTTCTGTGGTGTTTCAAAACATACACTGATAATGAGCTATCATAAAGAAAAATTAATACAACAATTTACTACCACATTAAAAGGAATAAAATACCAAGGATTATACTTAAACAAGGAGGTCAAAGTCCAGCACAGTGCAAACCATAAGACATTGATGAAAGAAATTAAACACACAAATAAATGGAAAGATATTCTATGCTCAAGGATTGGAAAAATTAATACCATTAAAATGTTCATACTACCCAAAGTAATTGACAAATCCATTACAATCCCTATCAAAATTCCAATGGAGAGAGATCTCTGCAAGATGGCAGAATAGAAGGGCCTGAGCTCACCTCCTCTCATGAAAATGTCAAAATCAAAACTAACTACTGAGCAACCAGTGACATAAAATACTAGAACATACCAAAAAAAAAAAAAGGTATTTTCAAAGAAAAGAAGAAGCCACAACAAGATGGTAGGAGAGGTGCTTTTGTGATATCATCAAATCCCAACCTTTCGTCAAGAAAAAAAGAGAGAAGACTCAAATTAATAAAATTAGAAATTAAAAAGAAATTACAACAAACACTACAGAAAAATAAAAAAATCATAAGAGACTATTGCAAGCAACTATATGCCAGTAAAAATAAACAGTCTAGAAGAAATGGACAATTCTTAGAAAGGTACAATCTCCCAAGACTGAAACAGGAAGAAATAGAAAATATGAATGGACCAATCACAAGTACTGAAATTGAAACCGTAATTAAAAACTTCCCAACAAATGAAAGTCCATGACCTGACTGCTTCACAGGCAAATGTTATCAAATATTTAGAGAAGACTTAACACCTCTCCTTCAGAAACTGTTCCAAAAAGTCACAGAGGAAGAAAACTTCCCAGCTCACTTTATGAGGCCACCATCACCCTGATCCTAAAACCAGACAAAGATATCACAAAAAAGAAAATTACAGGCCAATATCACTGATGAACACAGATGTAAAAATCCTCAGCAAAATACCAGCCATCTGTATCCAACAATACATTAAAAAGATCATACACTATGATCAAGTGGGATTCAACCTAAGGATGCAAGAAATTTTCAACATTCACAAGTCAATCAATGGGATACACCATATCAACAAATTGGAACAAACCCATATGATCATTTCCAAGAGAGAGAAAAATCTTTTGAGAAAATTCAGCACCCATTTATGATAAAAAGAAACTCTCCAGAAAGTGGGCATAGAGCATACATACCTCAACATAACAAAGGCCAGTTACCTGGAGAATCCCCATGGACAGAGGAACCTGGTGGGCTACAGTTCATGGGATTGTAAGGAGTCAGGACACAACTGAGCAACTAAGCACAGCACACGTGACAAACCGACAAACCTACAGCTAGCATCATATTCAATGTTGAAAAGCTGAAAACATTTCCTCTAATATCAGAAACAAGACAAGGATATTCACTGTCACCATTTTTTTCAAGACAGTTTTGGAAGTCCAAGCTATAGCAATCAGAGAAAAAAAAAGAAGTAAAGGGAGTCCAAATTGGGAAAGAAGTTAAACTGTCACTGTTTGCAGATGACATAATACTATACAAAGAAGACCCTAGAGATGCTACCAGAACACGACTAGAACTCATCAATGAATGTGGTAAAGTTTGAGTTTACAAAATTAATACACAGAAATCTGTTGCATTCCTATACGCTAACAATGAAAGATCATAAAGAGAAATTCAAGAAGCAATGCCATTTACCATTGCATCAAAAAGAATAAAATGCCTAGGAATAAACATACCCAAGGAGACAAAAGACCTTTATCTCAAAAACTAAGATGCTGATGAAAGAACCTGAAGAAAACATAAACAGATGGAAAAATATACCATGTTTGTGGACTGGAAGACTCCATACTGTCAAAATGACTATACTATCCAAGGCAATCTATAGAGTCAACGCAATCTCTATCAAATCACCAATGGCATTTTCCACAGAACTAGAACAAAAAAACTCAAAATTTGTATGGAGACACAAAAAACCCTGAATAGCCAGAGCAATCTTGAAAAAGAAAAATGGAGCCAGAGGAATCAGGCTCCCTAACTTCAGACTATACTGCAAACCCACAGCCATCAAAATAGTATGGCATAAAAATAGAAATACAGATCAATGGAACAGGACAGAAAACTCAGAAATAAGCCCATGCACCTATGGTCAATTAACCTATGACAATGGAGGCAAGACTACACAACGTTGGAAAGACAGTCTCTTCAACAAACAGTGCTGGGAAAAACTGGATAGCCACACGTAAAGAAATTAGATTACGCCTTAACTCCATACAAAAAAATAAGCACAAAAGGAACTAAAGACTTAAATGTCCAACCAGACAGTATGAAATACCTAGAGGAACAAACAGGCACAACACCCTCTGACATAATCACAGCAACATCTTTTTTGATCCATCTCCCAGAATAATGGAAGTAAAAGCAAAAATAAACAAATGAGACCTACGTAAACTCAAAAGCTTTTGCAAAGCAAAAAAACAGTTAACAAAAAGACAACCCACAGGTTAGAAAAAAATATTTGCAAAGGATGTGACTGGTAAGAGATTAATCTCCAAATTTTACAAACAGCTTATGAAGCTTAATAGCACCATTCAGGGCAGAAAACCTGAATAGACATTTTTCCAAAGAATACATACAAATGGCCAATAAGCACATGAAATTGTGTTATTAGAGAAATGCAAATCAAAGCTACAAGGAGATATCACCTAAATCCACAAACAAAAAAACGCTGCAGAGAGTATGGAGAGGAAGGAACCCTTCTGCACTGTCGGTGGCAATGTAAATTGGTATAGCCACTATGAAGAACAGTATGGAGGTTCCTTAAAAAACGAAAAATAGAGCTACCATATGATCCTGCAATCCCACTCCAGGGCATATATCCAGAGAAAAACATGGCCTGAAAAGATAAATGCATCCCAATGTTCACTGCAGCACGATTTACAATAGCCAAGATATAGAAGCAACCTAAATATCCATCAACAGAGAAATGGATAAAGAAGATGTGGTACATATATGCAATGGAATATTACTTAGCTATTAAAAACAATGAAATAATGCCATTTGCAGCAATATGGATGGACCTAGAGAGTGTCATGCAGAGTGAAATAAGTCAGACAGAGGAGAAATATCATATGACATCCCTTATAGGTGGAATCTTAAAAGAAATGATAAAAATGAACTTACAAAACAGAAAAGAGACCCACAGACTTCGAAAATGAACTTATGGCTGCCAGGCAGAAGGGACAGGGACTTTGGGAAGGTCATGTACATGCTGCTATATTTGAAATGGATAACCAACAAAGACCTACTGTACAGCACATGGAACTCTGCTCAAATG
Organism: Antilocapra americana; assembly: GCA_007570785.1. Classification (NCBI taxonomy): domain Eukaryota; kingdom Metazoa; phylum Chordata; class Mammalia; order Artiodactyla; family Antilocapridae; genus Antilocapra; species Antilocapra americana. The sequence goes on along the minus strand of ML661896.1, from coordinate 4,927,748 downwards.
TATGTGCCGGCCTGGATGGGAAGGGAGTCTGGGGGAGAAGGGATACATGTATATGCATGGCTGAGTCCCTTCGCTATTCACCTGAAACTACCACAACACTGTTAATCAGCTATACCCCAATATAAAATGTTATTGCTGTTAAAAATTTTTAATTAAAAAAAAAACACAACTAACTACTGAGCAAACATTGACAAAAAATACTAGAACCTACCAAAAAAAGATATTTTCAAAGAAAAGAAGAAACCACAATAAGATGGTAGGAAAGGTGCTTTAGCGATATTATCAAATCCCAACCTTTAGCCAGACTCATCAAGAAAAAAAGGGAGAAGACGCAAATCAATAAAATTAGAAATGAAAAAGAAGTTACAACAAACACTACAGAAATATAAAAAGTCATAAGAGACTATTGCCAGCAACTATATGACAATGAAAATAAAAAGTCTAGAAGAAATGGACAATTCTTAGAAAGGTACAATCTCCCAAGGCTGAACCAAGAAGAAATAGAAAATATGAATGGACCAATCACAAGTACTAAAATTGAAACTATGATTTAAAAACTCCTGACAAACACAAGTCTAGGACCACATGGCTTCACAGGCGAATTTTATTAAAAATTTAGAGAATTAACACCCATCAGTCTCAAATTCTTCCAAAAAAACTGAAGAAGCAACACTCCCAAACTCACTTTACAAGGCTATCATCACCCTGATACTAAAACCAGACAAAGATATCACAGAAAATTACAGGCCAATATCACTGATGAAAATAGAGGTAAAAACTCTCAACAAAGTACTAGCAAACCAACCCAACAATACATCAAAATGACCATATGCCATGATTAGATAGGATTAATCCCAGGATGCAAGGATTTATCAGTATCTGCAAATCAATCATTGTGACACACTACATTAACAAACTGAAGAATAAAAACCATATGATCTCAATAGGTGCTGAAAAAGCTTTTGACAAAATTCGACACCCATTTATGACTAAAAAAAAAAAAAAAATCTCCAGAAAGTGGGCATAGAGGAAATCTACTTCAACACAATACAGGCCATACACAACAAGTTCACAGCAAACATCATTCTCAATGGTGAAAAACTGAAACCATCTCCTCTAAGACCAGGAACAAGGCAAAGGTGTCCACTGTCACCACTATTATTCAACATAGTTTTGGAAGCCCTAGCCACAGCAATCAGAGGAGAAAAAGAAATAAAAGGATTTCAAATTGAAAAAGAAGTGAAACTGTCATTGTTTGCCAATGACATGATAGTATACATAGAAAATCCTAAAGATGCCACCAGGAAACTACTACAGCTAATCAATGAATTTGGTAAAGGTGCAGAATCACAGAATCAATGCACAGAAATGTTGTGTTCTTATACACTAAAAATAAAAGATCATAAAGAGAAATTAAGGAAACAATCCCATTTATCATTGCAACAAAAAGAATAAAATACCTACGAAAAAACCTACCAAAGGAGGTAAAAACTTGTACTCAGAAAACTGTAAGACACAGATGAAAGAAATTAAAGATGACACAAACAGATAGTGAGATAGTCCATGTTCTTGGATTGGAAGAATTGATATTGCAAAAATGACTATACTACCCAAAGCAATCCACAGGTTCAATGCAATCCCTATCAAATTATCAATGACATTTTTCACAGAATTAGAGCAAAAAAATTTATAATTTGTATGGAAACAGAAAAGATCCTAAATAGCCAAAGCAAGCAGGAGAAAGAAAAACGGAGCTGGAGGAATCAGGCTCCTTGACTTCAGACTATAGTACAAAGCTGAGTCATCAAGACAGTGTGATGCTGGCACAAAAACAAATATAGACCAATGGAACAGACTAGAAAGCTTAGAGATAAAGCCACACACTTAATCTATGACAAAGGAGGCAAAAAGATTCAATGGAGAAAAGACCGTCTCTTCAATAAGCAGTGCTGGGAAAACTGGACAGCTATATGTAAAAGAATGAAATGAGAACATTCTCTAACACCATACTGAGTGTCAAAGAATCGATGCTTTCAAATTGTGGTGCTGGAGAAGACTCTTGAGAGTCCCTTGGACAGCAAGTAAAACAAATCAGCCAATCCTAAAGGAAATCAGCCCTGAATATTCATTGGAAAGACTGATGCTCAAGTTGAAGCTCTAGAACTTTGGCCACCTGATGCGAAGAGCCGACTCACTGAAAAAGACCCTCATACTGGGAAAGACTGAGAGTATGAGAAGGGGATGATGGAAGACGAGATGGTTGGATTGCATCATCAACTCAATAGACATGAGTTTCTGGGAGACGGTGAAGGAAAAGGAAGCCTGGCATGTGGCAGGCAGTCCATGGGGTCACAAAGAATCGGACATGACTGAGAGACTGAACAACAAAAACACCATACACAAAAATAAACTCCAAATGAATTAAAGACCTAAATATAAGACCTGGCACTATAAAACTACTAGAGGAAAACATAGGCAGAACACTCTTTGACATAAATCACAACAGATACTTCTTTTTACCCACCTCCTAATGAAAATAAAAACAAAAATAAACAAATGGGACCTAATTAAATGGAAAAGGTTTTGCACAAACATAACCATAAATGAGACAAAAAGGCAACCTTCAGAATGGAAGAAAATGTTTGGAAATGAAGCAACTGACAAAAGATTAATCTCCAAAATATACAAACAGCTCATGAATCTCAATAACAAAAAACAACCCAAGCAAAAAATGGGCAGAAGACCTAAAGAGACATTTCTCCAAAGAAGACAATTATTGTCATTTAGTCACTGAGTCATATCCAACTCTTTTGTGACCCCATGGACTGTAGCCTGCCAGGCTCCTCTGTCCATAGGATTTCCCAGGCAAGAATACTGAAGGAGGCTGCCATTTCCTTTTCCAGGTGATCTTCCTGGCCCAGAGATTGAACCCATGTTTCCTGCTTGGCAGGCAAACTTCTTCATTGCAGACAAAATGTTTTTTGTTTCTTTTTAACCACTGAGCCACTAGAAAGCCCATACAGATGGCCAAAAGGCACATGAAAAGATGCTCAACAAAACCAGTTATTACAGAAATGTAGATCAAAACTACAGTGAGCTCACTTCACATCAGTCAGAATGACCAAGCAGGGAACTCAGCTCAGTGCTCTGTGGTGACCTAGATGGATGGGGTGTGGAGGAGAGATGGAGGTCTGAGAGGGAAGGGATATATATATACACAGCTTGTTCACTTTGTTATACAGCAAAACAAACATAAAATTGTAAAGCAACTATACCCCAATTAAAAAAATAACAGGTATGTGTATAATAAAAATCATTTTGCTGTACACCTGAAACTAATACAACAATGTAAATTAAATATACTTCAATATAAAATTTAAAAGATAAAAATGTGTTCTTAAATAATTTTAAAACAATGTATATATAAACATATATGTGTGTGTGTAACTGAATCACTGTGCTTTACAGCAGAAATTAACAACAATATAAATCAATAATACTTCAACTAAAAAAAAAGAAAACAGTAAAATGTGAAAAAGATTCCAATGGCATTAAAAAAAAATAGAACAATCTTAAAATCTGGATGGAACCATGAAAGACCCTCAACTATACAAAGCAGTCTTGAAAAAGGACAACAAATCTGGAGGCATCATGTTCTCTCACTTCAAATCACATAGGAAAGCTGTAGTAATGAAAACAGTATGGTATTCACACAAAAACAGACAATGGAACAGAACAAGCCCAGAAACAAACATAGGCATATATGGTCAACTAATTTACAGCAAAGGAGCCAAGAATATACAATGAAGAAAGGAAAGTGTCTTCAATAAATACTGTTGGGAAAATTCAACAAGCAATGGAAAAGAGTAAAACTGCACCACTATCTTACACTATACACAAAAATTAACTCACTATAGACTAAAAACTTGAACATAAGAGTTGAAACCATAAAACACCATGAGGAAAATAGACAGTAAGCACTTTGATATTTGTATTGGCAATGAATTTGGAGTTGATGCCAGAAGAAAAGGCAACAAAAGCAAAAATAAATAAGTAGGTCTAAATTAAACTAAAGTTTCTACACAGCAAAAGAAGCAATCGACAATATGAAAAGGCAACCTATGGACCTACATAAAAATTCCAACAACTCGAGAGCACTTTTCCAAAGACACACAAATGGCCAACCAGTACATGAAAAGGTGCTCAATATCACTAATCATGAGGGAAAATGCAAATCAAAACCATAATGACATAGCACCTCACACCTGTTAGAGTGGCTATTATCAAAATGACAGGGTAACAAGTGTTGGTGAGGATGCAGAGAAACTGGAACCCCGGTACACTGTTGATGGGAAAATAAATTGGAGCGGCCTCTATGGAAAACATTGCGGAGGTTCCTCAAAAAATTAAAAATAGAACTACCACAAGATTCAGCAATTCCACTTCTGAGTATTCTACAGCTGGTAAAGAATCTGCCTGCAATAGGATATATACACTCTATGTTCATTGCAGTATTATGTGTAATAGCCAAGATATAGAAATACGGAAACAACCAGAATGGCCATCAATGGAAGAATGGATAAAGTATAACACACACACACCCCTATATAAACAAAAAGGAGTATTAATCAGTCATAAAAATGAAGGAAATTCTGCCATTCGTGACAAAATGGATGGACCTTGAGAGCATTATGCTAAGTAAAATAAGTCAGAGAAATTAAAATGCCATATATACCGTATGATCTCTTTTATATGTAGAATCTTAAAAAACATTAACAGGAAAATCAAACTCACAGGAAAAAAAGATCACATCTGTTACTATGGGCAGAGGGCTGGGGGAGGAGGGATTGGAGGAAAGTGGTCAAAAGTTACAAACTTCCAGTTATCAGATAAGTACTAGGAATGTAATATCCAACATGAGGACTATGGTTAACATTCCTGTATGATATACAGGAAAGTTGTTCAGAGCAGGTCCTAAGAGTTGTTATCACAAGGAGAAAAAACATTTTTTTTGTATATGAGATGATGAATACTAACTATACAAATAGCTGAGAAAAGAAGAAAACTGAAAGGCAAAGGAGAAAAGGAAAGAGATACCCATTTGAATGCAGTCCCGAAGAATAGCAAGGGGAGACAAGAAAGCATTCATAAGTGAACAATGCAAAGAAACAGAGGAAAACAATAGAATGGGAAAGACTAGAGACCTCTTCAAGAAAATGAGAGATTCCAAGGGAACATTTCATGCAAAGATGGGCACGATAAAGGACAGAAATGCTATGGACCTAACAGAAGCAGAAGATATTCAGAAGAGGTGGCAGGAATACACAGAAGAACTATACAAAAAAGATCTTAATGATCTGGACAACCACAATGGTGTGATCACTCACCTAGAGTGAGACATCCTGGAGTGTGAAGTCAAGTGAGCCCTAGGAAGCATCGCTACAAACAAAGCTAGTGGAGGTGATGGAATTCCAGTTGAGCTTTTTAAATCCTAAAAGATGATGCTGTAAAAGTGCTGCATCCAATATGCCAGCAAATTTGGAAAACTTAGCAGCGGCCACAGGACTGGAAAAGGTCAGTTTTCATTCCAATCCCAAAGAAGGGCAATGCCAAGGAATTTTCAAGAGCACACAATTGCACTCGTCTCACATGCTAGCAAAGTAATGCTCAAAATCCTTCAAGCTAGGCTCCAACAGTACGTGAACCGAGAACTTCCAGATACACAAGCTGGATGTAGTAAAGGCAGAGGAACCAGAGACCAAATTGCCAACATTCAGTGGATCACAGAAAACACAAAGGAATTCCAGAAAAACATCTGGAAAAAAGGGGTAGCACAGTCATTTAAACTCGATCCAGCCTCTTTGCATCTTACAAAGTTAAACAGCTAAAAGAAGTAAAATAAGAAGGCAATGCTTGTGGAATGTACAGTGCATACTGGCGGCGCACGCTTCATTACGACTCGCCTGCTTGCTTCTCCTGTTCAATCGTTTCTTTCAAAGGCAGTGGATTTTTCTCTTGCGTTTCCATTTTCTTCAATTTCAACTTATCGAACTTCTCAATCTCAGCCATATCGGGTTTGTCAGACATGGTTGCAGAGGGCGCACAGCGAGCTGCGAGCGAGTGAAATCTGGTCTGCGCTGTGGCCGCCGCCGAGTGTCGGAATTAGTCCATTTCATATCACTGGGGTGATCCTGCTGGCCGTTGGAGTCTGGGGCAAACTTACTCTGGGCACCTACATCTCCCTTATCGCCGAGAATTCCACAAATGCTCCCTATGTGCTCATCGGCACTGGCACCACCATCGTCGTGTTTGGCCTGTTTGGATGCTTTGCCACATGCCGTGGTAGCCCATGGATGCTGAAACTGTACGCCATGTTTCTGTCCCTGGTGTTTCTGGCTGAGCTCGTGGCTGGCATTTCAGGGTTCGTGTTTCGTCATGAGATCAAGGACACTTTCCTGAGGACTTACACGGACGCCATGCAGAATTACAATGGCAATGATGAGAGGAGCCGGGCGGTGGACCATGTGCAGCTCAGTCTGAGCTGCTGTGGTGTGCAGAACTATACCAACTGGAGCACCAGCCCCTACTTCCTGGAGCACGGCATCTCCCCAAGCTGCTGCCTGAATGAAACGGATTGCAACTCCCAGGATCTGCACAACCTGACTGTCGCTGCCACTAAAGTGAACCAGAAGGGTTGTTATGATCTGGTGACCAGTTTCATGGAGACCAACATGGGAATCATCGCTGGAGTGGCTTTTGGGATTGCATTCTCCCAGCTGATTGGCATGCTGCTGGCGTGCTGTCTGTCCAGGTTCATCACGGCCAACCAGTATGAGATGGTGTAAGGAGTCTTTCAAGAATGACGGAATAAGAGACCTGATTGCAAAAGGAACTGCAGCAATCTTTGAAAGACTTCCAAAGAATGTTAGAGCACAGTACATAATACACCCCCAGCCCACCCCGCGTGCAACTGACACTCCCACACAGCCTCTGCTCCACCTTTCAGCCTGCATCATGCATAGCATTCCATTTTGTGAAGCCCTGTTGTGCCAGAATGTAGCCAGGTTCCCTGCATCTAGTCCTAGGGGACCCCACCCAAGGCCCTGTGCGTGCCAGCTCCTCCATCTGTGCTTGGTCCAACTGCAGCTCATTGTAGGTGACTGGTTCTCCACACCATCACTGGCCCTGCTGGGCCCTGCATGTAGTGTGGGAGGCTCCTGTTAGGCCTTGATCATGATTGATAAACGCTGCACACCCCCTAGATATAGATAAGCAGAAAGCTATCTGTTCTTTTGGCTTACTCTCCTTTGGTTGGGTTTTCCCTTTTACTAAGGCTCTTTCCTGCCTTCTTCAGGCTGCCTCGGGCATGGAATACTTTGTAATTGTCCTTGAGGAGAAAAGGGCATGTGTCATGCTCCAAGGAGATTGTCGAGCTTTGAGTGGCCTCCTTGCTCCTTGCTGTTACATGCCTGGGAACATATAGAGGGTTTAGTGTGCCTGTATAACCCTGTTACAAAGCTGTATTGTTGCTTCCTGTGAAGGAAATAATTACTTCTGTTTCCCCCCAATTAATTGCTAGTGTGTTATTTTACTTCTTTTTATATTTTTTCTTTGCATTGACATTACAGACATCGAGGACCTCATTCATCAAAATCAATTTAAAAATGAGTGTGAAGGGGGAGCAAAAGTCAAGATATTTTTAAAAGATCTTAAAAATGCCTCTGTCTCGCATGCCAACAAAAGAATGCATTGATATTGTGAACATTTGTGATACATGTATTAATAAATAGTCACTACAAAAAAAGAAAAACATCTACTTCTGCTTCATTGACTATGCTGAAGCCTTTGACTGTGTGGATCACAACAAAGTGTGGAAAATTCTTCAAGAGATAGAAATACACGCCTTACGTGCCTCCTGTGAAACCTGTATGCAGGTCCAGAAGCAATAGCTAGAACTGGACATGGAGCAACAGACTGGTTCCAAATTGGGAAAGGAGTACGTCAAGGCTGTATATTGTCACCCTGCCTATTTAACATACTTACAAAGCATATCATGTGAAATGCCAGGCTAGAAGAAGCACAAGCTAGAATCAAGATTGCTGGGAGAGATATTGATACCCTCAGATATGCAGATGACACCATCCTTATGGCAGAAAGTGAAGAGGAACTAAACAGCCTCTTTGATGAAAGGGAAAGCAGAGAGTAAAAAAGCTGGCTTAAAACTCAACATTCAAAAAACTAAGATCATGGCATCCAGTCCCATCATTTCATGGCAAAGAGATGGAGAAACAATGGAAACAGTGACAGACTTTATTTCTGGGGGCTCCAAAATCACTGCAAATAGTGACTACAGCCATGAATTTAAAAGAAATTTGCTCCTTGGAAGAAAAACTACGACAAACTTAGACAGCATATTAAAAAGCAGAGACATTACTTTGCTGACGAAGGTCTGTACTCACAAAGCTATGGTTTTTCCAATAGTCATGTACGGATGTGAGAGTTGGAACAAAAAGAAGGCTGAGTGCCAAAGAATTGATGCTTTTCAACTGTGGTGTTGGAGAAGACCCTTGAGAGTCCCTTGGACTGACTGCAAGGAGATCAAACCAACCAATCTTAAAGGAAATCAACATCGAATATTCACTGGAAGGACTGATGCTGAAAACTGAAGTTCCAATACTTTGGCCACCTGATGGGAAGCGCCAACTCATTGGAAAAGACCCTGATGCTGGGAAAGATTAAAGGCAGGAGGAGAGGGAACAAGAGGATGAGGGGCTTGGATGGCATTACCAATGCAAGTGACATGAGTTTGAGTAAACTCCAGGAGATGGTGAAGGACAGGGAAGCCTGGCATACTGCAGTCCATGCGGTCACAAAGAGTCAGACACAACTGAGCAACTGAATAACAAAACTATGGTAAGCATTTTACGATATATGTTAGTCAAAGCATGCTGTATACCTTATATGTATCAGTGCTTTATGTCAATGGTAATTCAATACAAGAAAAAGAATGCTGTAGAAGGTAAGAGGTAGAAATTATAAAAAGAATATATATCACAAATGTACACACAAATTTAATGAGAGGCCAGAATGTGGTCTTAAACAATTTTTTTAAGCTGTTGCCCCGCTCACCCTGCAGTGCACAGCTTTGCAGCCCTCCACCATCAGGCCGGAGGGATTCTGCCTGGAGAAGAGGTCCACAGTCACAGGACACACAAGTAACACTATGTTTGAACCTCAACTCCTGCATTTGAGTCCTGGGCTACTGGCTGGGAAGCCTCAAGTAAACAGTTCACCTTTCCTAAGATTTGACTTCCTCCTCAGTAAAGGCAGAACTGACTAAACGAAGGGCCAAGGCCGAAAAAGAGGTAAACAGTGTGCAAGACAGGCCATTCCTTCCCAGTTCTCACAGTCTATCCACCTGGAAACCGACACCGGCCTCTTCCTTGCCAGGTGTACAGCCCATGACAGAGTGCTTCAGGTCTGCACAGCTGCCTCAGGAGGCGTCGCTACATTCCAGTCATAGTAAGTGTGCCCTAAGTTTTCCTAAGGTCTGCAGTCTGAGATTGTGTCCCTTTCTCACTTTTTGGTATTAAGATGCCCTTTCTTACAGGAAATGGTTGATAGCATATGGCAGATTCTTTTCATATCCTGGCCCAACGGGGACAAAAGAGAGCAAGCAATACTCTGTCAATCTCTGCAGTGATCGACAGTTTGGAAATTCATATTGTTTTACAAATCCAAATGCTCCATGTATTGTGCACACACCCAGTTTTGTTTTCAGCAGCAGAAAAACCTGTAAGGTCAGAATCAGCAAGAGGTATATTTAAGAATCTGTATATGTGAGTAGTCCCAAAAGACTTGTGTGAAATTATCAACCCCAAGATTACCTCGGCCAAGTTTCATCTGCTCTGGAAATTTCATTAAAAAGTCAGCAAAATTTTGCAAGGATGGCAGCTTCTCAAAAGAACCCATCCCTTTCTTTGGCATCCCTTACCAGAACATTCATCCCTCATTTGCAGTTTAAAATATTTCTCAAAAAAGAAAGAGGCACTCTCTCAAAATCATCTTGGGCTTTTCGCCAGGCAAAAAGGAGCAAGTGTATTTTCTTGATCAAGGAGAGTGATTCACACATGAGGGTGGAGTTCAGTTGAAGCGGTAGCATGGATATGTATCAGAAAAATCTGAGGTGAGATAACTTTTTGTCAGAATTTTTGGCAAAAATTATCTTCTTGGCAATGCCCTAAAGATTATCCTATGAATCTTGGTGAGCCTTCTGACAGGGGGTCTCAACCTAGAAGATTCAGGCATAAACAGTTTCCTTTGAATCTTCGGTGTTCTGTTTTGAGAAAGGTCCCCAGGTTTCTATGACATGTTGGAGACTCCACATGAAGGCCTGTCCCCTTCTCTCTGGGAGGAGTCAGGGGTGCTCCCACCCTGTGCCAGGAGCTCTCTTCTCTGTCACTGGAATGCCCAGACACCTTCTCCTTCAAGTGCTGCCTTACCAGAGGAGCCCCACCACCACCACCTTTGTAAGGCAACACTGCCCTACCGTCACTCCCCTCTACCATGGTCAGAGAACCAGTCGCCCCCCACCTCGCTTCTGTGATGACTCTGCCTCCCTCACCAGACCAGAGCTCACTGAGTGCCGAGGTGCTGGACCCTCGCTACCAACAAGAACAAGCACATGCTGATGAGAAAACAAGGATCGCACGTTTGCATCTTCCCTCAACAACGCAAGTGTCAAACGTGAAAACAATAAGGCCACTTTCAAAATTTCTTAATGGGATAATATGCTGTATATGTGAGTAATAGCCATCACGGTTAAAAATACACTGTCTTCTTCAGCAGCTCCACTCGGAGGACTTTCTCTGCATTTGCACACAGAGACCCAGGCACAGTGATGGTCTCCACGGCACGGTTTCTCAGAATGGACACAAGGAGCAATCCACAAAGAAGTCGGCAACTGGTTCTGCGTAGAGTATCAGTAACTGGGGTCACATCATGAGATGCTAAAGCAGCTCACAAACCAAGATGAACAAGAACTGCCAAGGGTGTAAGAGAAACAGCTGGTGTGTGCCAGACACTGCTGCAAGCATTCCACATGGATTCTCTTTTATTTAAGCTTCCCAGCCACCCTGCGACACACCTCCAGTTTACAGATGAGGAAACTGAGATGCTGGAGAAATAAACTTTCCAAAGTCACACAGCCAGGAACTATCAGAACTGGAATACAAAGCTGGTACCAGTAACCACTGAGCCACAGTGCCAAATCATTGGGGAATAAGATTCATATAAATATATATATGTGTGTGTAGGGGTGTGTGTGTGTGTGTGTGTGTGTGTAGGTGTAGGTGTAGGTGTGTGTGTGTGTGTGTGTGTGTGTGTATTTAAAGCCAGAAGGATGGGGAAGGCTTGATATATCCTTATGCTTTCATGTGCTTAGACTTTCTCAAAGGATGCATGAAAACTCTGCTCTGGGGACAAGTGGGAGGACTGTGGTGTGAGTGAGATTTTATTGCCACATATTCTTTCACACCGTCCAAACTCACACACACTACCCACACAAATATTCATTAAAGTCACTAAACTGTAGGGCTGGAATGGAACCCACTGTTTCACGGAGTGGGGGTAAACTGAGGCACAGACTCGCCTGAGGCCACCCAATTAGAAGGAGAAACCCCAAGGCACTTGCAAGGGCCCTGGACGCAGAGCGCCCGGCGGGCTGTGTTGCCTTCTCTAACAGTTTCCACTATAGCTGAGTCAGCTGTCACAACTGGAGACTTTCAAAACCTTCCAATTACATAGAATTGGGGGGGAAATTATGATTTGGAATTCAAGGGTTGACACTTGAAAAATACCAACTCCCTTTCACTACAAGTGCTTTAGTATGTTACTAAGGCTTTTTCTGCATGTCTCTGGAAAGGTTATTTTCAGAACATTCCACTTAAACCTGGAGATGCAGGGTTCTCTGCTGTTTCTGGGAGCTGACACCACAATTTACATTAAACAAATGTTTTGAAAATTAGCTGTTCACGGTTCCAATTTCAGCTTCCCCCAGGGTTTAATGTTAGCCAAATACTGGTACAGTAAGCAGACAATGTGTTTTATTGTGTAGAAGAAAAACAGACCACCATAACAGACTTCCTGCTTTTGTAATCAAGGGAGAAGTTGAGTGTTCAAGTGATTATTGGCATATGGTTATTAGAAACACCGAGTTCCAAATATAGCTACCAGAAGCTAAAGACATACACACTCACACGCTCTCTGTATTTTGAGTCCAAAAAGAAAGAAAAAGCATTCGCAATGTTGCTAAGTTGGGAAGTTCATAAAGTCATGGGCAAAAACTACGGCAGAAGACTGGGGGTGATAAGGAGTGAGGTTCAACCCAGGGTTGCCAGATACGCTAGAGTTGAAGAGGTGCTCAAACACCAAGACGCAGCGGCCTGCGTGAGCAAAGCCACACTGCGGCCACAGCGCAGGGAGCCCGTGTGGAGGGACATAGTCCTGCCCCTGCTGGCCCCTGCTCTGTGGGCACCCAGCTCCCTGAGGCCCACAGTCAAGAGATGATGGACTTGGCGTCTCTGTTTTCTTTTCTAACATTTAAAGAGGGATGCACAGGCACTTTCCTTGCTTGCCCTGTCCTGCCCCTCCCCACAAACGCAAATGTTGTAAGGGAAAAGAGAAACAGTTCAATCTGCTAATTTTATAGTTAGCAGGAATGAGTTAACAGCATTCTATGAAACCCCCTGTCTGCCCTGAGCCTGCCCCAAGCCTCCTCCAGGACTTGTGAGCTGGGTGGAGTGCTGTGTCTAGAAATAACTTACCGACACTCTCCAGTATTAGGTTTCTCTCTCAAAGAGGTGGGAGTGATTCTGAGCCTGGTGGGTGGGGTGGGGTGGGGAGGCTCTGTGGGCAAGAAGAATTTAGATTTTGTAGTTTTCAGGGAAGTGTTTGAAGACTGAAGGCAGAAGGGGATGGCAGATGAGATGGCACCACCGACTCAACGTACATGAGTTTGAGCAAGCTCTAGGACTTGGTGGACAGGGAAGCCTGGCATTCTATAGTCCATGAGGTCGCCAAGGGTCAGACAAAACTGAGTGAACTGTGGGAATGAGGGAGGTGATTTTCTACATATAGGATGGTGAGCAAAAAATAGAGTCTCAACATCTTAACTAAAGAGCCCACAACAGTGTGGGTGGGAGGTTAGAGGTCTCAGAAGGTAGGTACCCCTTCATTTGGCGAAGGCCTGCCTGATCTTTGGACTGCTTGGAGGAGGGGCCACGCTGGGAAGGTGGGCTGGTGTGTGGCTCCGGGTCAGGGCTCCTGGACCTGTCCTGGGAAGGTGTCTCACCATCTCACTGCGGTGAGGGCTCTGGTCAGAATGTCCTGACACTGACACTGCCTTAGACCCCTCAGGGCATTTCCAAGGGGATATGACTTCCTCTTAGTCTGGCTGGGCGGAGGGTGGGGGGAGAGGAAGGATGACTCCTGAGAGGACACCACAGGGCAGGGCAGCCTTCAGATTCCATTTTACTAAACACAGAGCAGCACTGGTCCTAGCTTGTTGGCCCTGCAGTCTGTGACAGCAGCTGAGAGACAGGGCCCAGCAAGGAGGAACAGAGAACACGTGTCCCAGTTACCCTGGAGTCTCAGACAGGTGAGTACAACTGGTTATAGGCGTGGACCTCCCGAGGGCAGACGAGCCAGATCCTGGCTTGGGATCAGTTGGCCCGCCCTACTCCACAAGACATTAGGTCACACTCACAAGAAGGTTTTGCTCCCCACAAGATCAGCACCTATGGCCTAGTCTCAGTTCGAATTAGGTCTGGCAGGCAGCGCCCAGACAACACATCCATTTTCCTCCTTAACAAGGCAATCATTTCAAAGACCTAACTGTCTAAACCACTCCTGCTACAACAGGCTCGGAAGAGGACACGAAGCCATGGCAACACAAGGACAGTTCTGAGCATGTCAACGGCAAGCGTTGCAGCCGGCACCTCTGGGCAGGACTTGATAGTTGCTCGCATGGGGAAGCTCCTGCACACACAGGTTCCTCCGCATAGGCGTGGGCGTCTCTTCGAAGGGCAGGCACCAGCACTTTCCAGCCTGGGGCTATCTGCCCCGGCACCTTCCCCCATCACCTCTACCTAGGGAAATCCAGTTTCCCACCTGCATCCAGACTCTGGCCATGAGCTGGACTAGCTGTTGTCAGCTCCATTTGTTTCCATAGGCCCCCACCCCAAGAGGGGAAGGAGCCCTCAGCAGGAAGGGGCACCCTTGTGACCCCACCTACCTGCACCTGCCTGGCCCCACACCTCACACATCCCTGCCAAATCACATACTCACCTTGGATTTCCGGGCCCCTTTCTTGCCCCCTGTTTTCTTAGACACGGGCTTCTTCTGGGATGGAGACTTGGCCTTTTTGGCTGGGGGTGGCGTGATGATGGCTTCCAGCTTCCCTTTGGATCCTCGTTTCTTCGCTAGCAACTCCGGATGGATGTTTGGTAACACACCCCCACTGGCTATGGTGACTCCTTTTAGCAGCTTGCAGGAAAACCAAACGAGCAGATGGTGAGCTGGACCACCCCATCCATGACCTTCAAGAAGTCAATCCTCCCCACCCATGCTCCTGCTCTTGGTTGGCAGAGCTCTCTCCTCTATGGCATCTACAAGGATGCTAACAGGACCCTGGCTCACTACACAGGGAGCAGGCCTTCAGATGCCTTCCCTTGGGTGGAGTTTCCAAACCATCTTTCTTCCAGGAGAGTCAAATGTCTTTCTTCACTCCCCCCACCCCCAACCAATAAAGTCTTGGGGAAAAAAAGTCATGGGGGGTGGGGGGAGGGCAGGGAAGTGGCTAACAGTCATAAGCAGTCCACACCCTCGAGAGCCAGCCAAACACCACCCTCCCTCTGGACAGACAGCTCTTCGGCAGCAGGACTGCCTGCTGGGGTGTCTGGGTCGGGGAGGCAGAGGAGAGCCCCATACCTGATTCAGCTCTTCATCGTTGGCCACAGCCAGCAGGATGTGCCGGGGCGTGACCCTGCCCTTCTTGTTGTCTCTTGCCGCGTTGCCAGCCAGCTCCAGAATCTCCGCTTTGGGGAGAGGAGAGGAAGGGCGTGTGGTCACATTACAGCATCAGAGAGCTGTGTGCACCCTCCCGAATCCCCTGTTCTTGATGTCAGGAAGGGGAGCAGGCAGCAGTGTCCAACCCTACCCTGAGCCATGAAGCTGCAGGTGGTCTGCCTGAAAACACTTGGGGGCAAATCACAAAGGTGTTGAGAGGCAAAGCTGAGGGGGATAAGGGAGACCCTTGGTCCAACCCCTTTGTTGTGGACATGTAAAACTGAGGTTCAGAGAGGAGCTGAAGGCCCTCAGTAAGGAGTGGTAGAGCTCAGATTTGAACTCTCTTCCCAGAACAGGGCTGCCCAGTCAGCATGCCAGATATCATCAGCATCAACCCCACGGTGCCAGCAGTGTGGCCCGTGAGCTAGGAATCATGCAGGGGTTTCTGGGACGTCAGGGGGAGGTGGCATGTTACTCAGTACATTTCTGTTAACAGAATCAATGTTGAACGCTTGTACACTCAGATTCAGAACTAGAAGGATATGACTGCACCCTTTACAAAGTCAACATCATAAAAGAAAAGAGGTGGGGTGTAGTAGATTAAAAGAGGCTACCCAGACGCAACAGCCAAACACAAAGTGTCAGTACTCAGTGGGATCCTGATTGCAAAAAAAGTCGTTTTGAAGACAACTGAGGAGATTTGATTGTAGGCTGGATAGTAGACAAAAGAATTACTGATTTTCTTGGGTGTGATAACAATATTACCACTGTGAAGGGAGCACTTTGTCCTTAGGAGATACATGTTGAAGTATTTAGGGGTGAAGGGCCCTGGTGTCTGCAATTTACTCAGATAATTCTGAAAAAGTCTACAGAGGAAAACAAATGTGGTGAAATGTTAACACTTGTTAAATCCAACTGTGACGAGAGTAAGACATCAGAGTTCCTCTCTCAACATTCTGTATATTTGACATTTTCCACAAAATAACTGGGAACCCAGAGGAGATGAGCCTGACCTATAGCTGGTGCTACGTTAGGGGTTACTGACTGGTCTTTTGGGACAAGGTCTCAGCAGACAAGATGACAGGTCTCCAAAAGCACCAAAGATGGGAGAAATGAGGCAATGCCCTTCCGTAAGAGGTTTTTTCCCTCCTTGGTGGCCTAGTTCTTTGTTAACTGTCAACCTCATTACTTTCGTCTCATTTTCTTAATGAGAAATGCAGACTGTCCCCAAATGCATCTTACATCCCCACTTCTGCAATTCTGTCCACACCACAGCCCTGCCTGCAACAGCCATCTAGCCCACCCTTCTGGGCTCAACTCAAGTCTGGCCTCTTCCTAGTACTAAAGGATTTATAATATTCAAAGTTATGTTGTAAACACTAGACTTGTCCAGCAAAGTTAAAACTTGGCGTTATAAAATAACTGGGGGAAAAAATTCTAGCTACATTAAAATCACATATGTAAAATTTACAATATTACATGGTTTACCCTGGAGAAGGAAATGGCAATCCACTCTGGTATTCTTGCCTGGAGAATCCCGTGGACAGAGGAGCCTAATGGGGCTACAGTCTATGGGGACGCAAGAGTCAGACACAACTTAGTGACCACACCTACATGGTTTACAATGTTAAACCACTGTCGCAGCTGAACCCAATGCAAAAATGAACCCGTGCTTCAAATTGAACAGCTGCTTGGCTGTCCATAGCTGGATCAGGAGGGTTTCCCTCAATCCAAGGCAGGAAGTCAATCAGTCGCTGCCCTGGTGACAAGTGGACACCAGAGGCACCTGAGGCTTTGCCTGCTTGATGCTCCAGGTCACAGGGATCCTCATGCCATGTGCTTGAAAGGCACACATGCAAGTCACTAGAGTGAGGCCCAGGAAGGAAGGGGACATAATCAATACATCTCCCACCCTCATCCATTTGCTTCAACAGGACTGTCCCCCAAACAGTCTGAGTACCAGGATCCCGTCAGTTTTACCAAAGCTTCCCTGTAACTGATGGCTGGCTACATGTGCCAAAGCCCAGAGGAGATGACTCTATCATGGCCTAGCAAGAAAGAGTGCTTGGGATGCCTAACTGACCTGATGTCCAGCTGCAGAAATGATCCCAGCTTGGCCTCCACTCTCCCCCGTTCATGGAGTAGGCAGTGTACCTGCAACACTATTGTCCAACTCACCGCCTGGAGGAAGCCAAGCAGGAGCCCAGACCCTGGGAGTCAGGGCACAGGAAGGCGAGCCAGCCATAGCCAGCCAATGTGGCAGGAAGGCTGGAGAGGGGCTGCTGGCACCACTAGGCTGTAGCCCACTTGGCTGGCTTCCTCATCTCTACCACCCCCTCACCTCCCCAGCCTTTCTCTACTTTAAGGCCACAGGAAACATGGGGCCATCACTATCTACAGCAGGAATATACAGGAGGAGGCTGGGGGATTATAACTTTGTCCCCATAATGTGCTAAGAATCTGTTACCAGGCCCTCATTAAAAAAGAGAGAGAGAGAGACAGAGACAGAGAGAAACCCACAGTAGTGCCCTAAACCCATCCCTGTGGTAAGAAGATCGTTTGAAATTACGGTTTCTCGGGAAAGTGGAGGTGGCCTGTTTCCTCTTCCTGCCCAGAGTACTGGTGCAGGCTCTCCCCAAGAGAAGGCACAGTGGCCGTTGGTGGGGGTAGAGGCAAGAGGGATGTGGTCATTTTATTTTTGGCATCACTACTTTAGCTTTTTTCCTGTGGGGAAGGTGGTAATGATGAATTGCAAAGACCTGGAGGGTGGGGAAGGGTCACCAGAACTCCAAATGTGTTCCAGTATTTAAATGGGTGAGGGACAGGCAGCATGGAAGCAAGAGAAGCAGTGCACTTACCTCTAAGGAGCACCCATGGGTGAGAAATAAGACCAATTCTCCAGGAAATCCCTGAACTTCCACTGATTTCACACCCCCACACACACCCCTACACTCTCATATTATGGCAAAAATCTCCAATGGCCCAAGTCTCTCCATTTGCAAAATTTCAAGGATTGTGCTCACTGACTGCTAATTCAAGGCTTCCCCAGTGGCTCAGTGGTAAAGAATCTGCCTGCAATGCCGGAGACATGGGTTCGATCCCTGGGTTGGGACGAAGGAAACAGCAACCCACTCCAGTATTCTCGCCTGGGAAATCCATGAACAGATGAGCGTGGCGGGTTACAGAGCGTGCAAAGAGTTGGACACGACTGAGCAACTAAACAGTGACAACAACTGTTAATTCAGCCTGGACTCAGGGATGCCAGACAGGATCCATCTGGGAGTGACGACGAGATGGACATGGAGGGGTTGGGGAGGTGTATGGAGTGGGGTGAGGAATATCTAGCACCTTGGAGATAGCTGGGCTGGAGTGTCCTTCCTGTGTCATTCCTCTGCCTTTTCACCAAGGAGCCAGAAAACCCCTTTCTTTTTGCAAAACTCCAGCTCACTTTTGATCTGTGAAGACCAAGACAGCTGGCCCTCCCACTCCATATCTGCAAAGAGTGGACCCTCAGCCCTGTCGGGAGGGAGGGAGTGGCAAGACATCAAATGGGGTAACAAAGAAGGGCAGAGGTTCACATTTTGGCTGGTTGAGCCAGAGCTTTATCTTCTGTTTACTCCTGAGTGTTTTCCAGATGGATAGTTACCATAGCAACTCCTTCGTCAAGGGACACACAAGACAGAGCACCTCAGAGACACACCTTTTATAAGAAGTGTGTTCCTGGCTCCACTCTACCCTTGCACTGCGGCAGGCAGAAGGCTGGGGCAGTTGACAAGAGACCAGAAAGAAGCAGGAACCCAGAGCACAAACTCGCCCCTTGCCAAGGACTCAGTAATACGTTCCCCTCTTTCATCCTCAGTCCAGTTTTAGAAACTGCAATCGTAAAGGGCTTTCCTGGCTAAGAGAGGGCTGCCTGCTGCAGGCGGGGAGGAGAGGTGCAAAATGCAAGCAACTCAACAAGATGGATCAGCTCCCATCTGCTCTCCAGGGCATGTTTGCAGGAGGGCGGGAGAGAGGGTGCTCAGGAATTGGGGCAGGGCACACGCCACTACAGGAGATTTCCTGATTAAGTTTCCTTCCTAGTTAAGTGATCCTCGGCTTTGCGAATGATAGCAAGGACACATCTGTGGAAGCCCTAGGCTCAGGACTGTCTGGGTTCCTGCCACTGTACCCACTGCCCTACCTGGACTTGAATGGAACCCTTGCCTTCCTACCAGGGAGGGTTTCCTGCACCTGATTAATCTTGTATTTCGGAAGGTTTTGTGTGTCTCTAAATTGTTTTTTGCCTCTGGCTATTTTGAGAGAAAAGGGATTCTGAGAAAGAGAACTAGACAAGCACCACATTTACAGACGAAAATTCTTTTCTCCACGGTTTGTCGTTCTCTGTGCTTGGATCCTGCCTCGGAGTTTCAGGAGCCACAGTGCAGAGACTGTAACCGAAACAAATGGAATCCGTAAGAAATCCACAGAGCGCTTAGCAGGAAAAGAAACAGAGCCCTGACCAGGGTCTGCACCCCCTCAAGCCAAGACTTCCCGACCAAAGACAGTCTAACTCTGTCACCAGAGGCCAACACTGGGTCAGGTTTGGGGCTCAGAGCCCAGGGGGTCACCTCTGAGAGGACTCTCAGTGTGCCTAAGTTCCCCAGTGACAGACACTGCAAAGGGGTCAGGTCGAATGATGAGTTACACTAGCCAACTCGTGTGCCAGTTTTCTGTTCTAAGATCTTTTTAAGATCTAATTGGTAAAACACCTGAGCATCTCTGGCTCCAGCTCCTGGCCCGTCTCTGGCCAGTGGCTCACCACTGGCTCCATCACATGCAGCAGCCTGGCCCAGTGATGTGACCTTATTCTCTCCTCAGAGCAGCAGGCAGGGCAGAGGCACCCTGGGGCCCACCATTCCCTGGCCATAAGGAACGCGATCCTTTTAGGGCCCCTTGACGAGATCCCCACAGCCTTGAGTAACAGCATTATTTGGCAGCCTTCTCAGCTACAGCCTAGCTGACTGAATGTGAATACCTCTGACAGGTCTACTTTCCAAGTTCACCCAGAGACCAAAGGCTTAGTGTCTTTTTTTTTGTTTTTTTTCCTCCAAGCGTCTTGCATGTAGCCCTATCTGTTGTACTGAAGCACTGTGTCTATCTTCCTTCAGGGAGATGAAGTCATGGTTTGCAGAATTAGACCCCTAACAACTAACAGGTGATGCATGGAGGCTGCGCCAAACTCTAAACACAACCCTCGCAAAGGAAAGAGTCAGGGGCTCCTACAGAACTGTTTGAAGCGTCTCCTCTCACAAAAGAAATATTGAAAAGAACAACCAGAAATCAAAGAAAAGCAAATGTTCACGTAATCCCAGGGAGAACACAGATATTTGCTATGAAGCCAACAACATGACAAGGAATCTGTTTATTGTATTTCCTTCCATTCATCAGGCTGCCATCAGCAGTTCATTGAGTTCAGAGCTGTTTTACACTATTCTGGAAGGCCTTAACCCAATCAACCCCAATCGGAGACTGACTGCTAAGTGTTTCCTGCATCTTGACTGCACCAGTTTCCTCCAATTCCCTCGGCAGCCCAGAATCCACCATTTGGGGTGATGAGTGGCAGGAACTGAAGCCCACTGAGCCATCGGCCTGGAGCACCAGGGCCTCGCCTGTGGGCCACAGCAAAGCTCTCCACTCTGCTTGTCCCAGCGGGCCTCCAAGGAACCAGTGATTCCACAGGGAGAATAAAACCAACAGCAGTAACTGGGGGTGTTATGTTCTGGGCAGAAGACAAGGTATTTTGCAGCAATGAGCCATTCTGTCACTTTTCTACAGATATTCGGAATCTCACACAAACTCAGCCATCGCTGTTACACCCACATGACAGACCCCCCACTCCTCAGGGTCCAGGTGGCAGCATGTGGTCCAGTATCCCACCTTCCCCACAAAGTCCTCCAGTAATAAAGAAATGCAGCTTAGTATCAAGTTTCTAAAGTAAGCTAATTCTTTTACACATTTTAAAATAAATAATTAGTAATTTTGCATTATACACATTAACAAGAAAAAGATTATGATTCTTAGCAAATATTATCATCATCTAACCTGCCAACCCAGTCTAGTGCTTGAGTATCTTGCCTTTCAGGAAAGTTTTCCTCTTCCTTCCCCAGATCTCTGGTGGGTCTGTGTGAGCTCACCTCCTGGGTCCATCTTCAATGGGGGCTGCAGCCCCACACAGCACCATGGTTAAGCGGGGGCGTGCCGTCAGACAACCTGGGTGCGAATCCCAGCTCCTGTCCTGAGCTGTGAGATTTGCCAAGAAACACCCGTGCCTCAGTTTCCCATTCTATAAATGGGGGGTGAGGTCACCTCTAGGCTTGTGAGGATTAATGAGTTTTGAAATTACATGCCGAGAACTCTTGGTAAAAGTAAACACCAAATACTGACACCACAACCACACTTTTATCTCTTAATAGAGTAGAGCAGGCTTGATTTCTAGAAGAAAACTTTTTCCCTCGATTTCCTCTATCAAAATAACTGGCTGTCTGACTAGGTGGATAGACGGGATATACGTGAGAGCTGAGAGGAGGGGGAGAGAAGCAATATGGAAAACCTGGTGTTTCCTCCCCTGATAGTTTACCCTTTGCTGTTACACTTAACAGTTTACATATGTTTGAAAAATGCACTTGAACCTGCTTAACCTTGGTGCTGCCAGACTTGCCTTGATATTACGCAGCACCCAGGGCGGCCCCACAGGCAGCCTCTGCCTAGGGATGGGGTCTGGGGCTTTTGTCTGACCCGGCAGGGGGTGGCGTGATGGGGCAGGAGCAGAGCCAGCTGCTGAGGCAGCACAAGCTGAGGCGGCAGGAGGAAGGCGGGAGGCCAAGGTGGGGAAGGCCACGGGAACCTGCTCTAACCGCGGGCCCCGCCGACAGCTGCGCAGGGCCCTCTCCACACGGCTCACTGCTCTCAAAGACTTGAAATCCATTTACAAGGAGACGGTTACTATGTATGTTTGTTTCTGATACGGAAAATCCTAGCCATTTGTTCTTAATTTATCTCAGAAAGGGGTGAACAATCAGAGATGTCTGCCGAAATGAAAAGATTTGAGGAGTGTAATGTAAAGAGGAAACTCTAAAGAACCCTGACGTGGTACCACTTCTGAGATAGCCTTCTGAAGCGGAAACAGAGAGCAGAGTGGGGCTTTGGTGTGCTGCCATCCTGCAGGGAGGCGCATGCCCGTCACTGGCGATGCCTGTCACCCGTGCTTACACACGCCACTTAGGAGCTATGGCACTGCTTTGCTGCCTGGGAGTGGGGTTGGCAACCAGGTCTGAGCGAGACAGACCTTATCTTGTGCTCAATTTATCTTTTCAAAATGTAAAAAGTAAACTGAAAACAGCATAAATGAGAAGAAGCGACTGTGCTAGATTCCACCCCACTGGCCTTGGCAACTGCGTGTCATAAGCACCCCCTGCCCTGACATCTGTCCCAGCCTGCTTAATCATGCTTCTGGGATTTAAAAAAAAAAAATCTGAGCACATGAAGACGTTTTAGGTTCTTTCATAAATGACTTTTTAGAGCCATGTAAGGGTGTCATAGAAGGGGAGGCCCCCCAGAAGGCACCTGGGGTCACCTCTAATAGCCCTGCCCCAGCTCTATCTGTCCAAATGGATTCCCAATGCCAATGGCCACTGGTCTAAGGACTTGTCTAAGCTCTGTCACCCAGGAGTCTACCTCTCGTTCACTAAGAGGACAATGAAGAGACATCAGGAATAAACCTTCTGGCTCTCAGCTGGTTCTCAGTCCACTCTTACTGCTGCGAAGCACTATAGCCACCCCATACTGACTGGGCACTGCCCTCTGCTCTCCTCACTGCAGCCATCAGCCACCTCTGGCCATCTCCAGGCTTCTCCCCAAGGACCTCTGTGTCCCGCTGCTGCTACAGGCAGCCCCTCCCACACTGATCAGACCGCCCCTTCCTGAGAGTCCAGCACGGTCACTCCAACAACCGTCACCCCTCTTGTGCTCATGCACTTCTTTCCCACAAGCCCTCAACTTTCCTCCTTCCTGTCAGGGACTACTCGTCCTTCCAGGTTCATCCTGTAGGACCCCTGTCCTCTTTGCCCATGCCAGGCCACAGGGTTGTCTCCCGCCTGGCACATCCACACCATGTGCCCTCTGGCACTCATGTGAGACTGCACAGGGCCTGCCCCTCTCGAGGATCCATGCCTGCCTCCCCAGCTGGGCTGTGAGGACAGGAGCCAGCCGAGGAGGACTGGGCATATCCCATCCTCTGGAGACATCCACTGAAGGCAGAGGAGAGGCAAAGTGGACCAAGTGGTCCTGAGTCCAGCGCTCTCCTTTGAACGGCTAAGGTTTCAGCTCCATTGAGAGCCTACAGAAACGCTCTGCTAGAGATGTGTTACTGTGCTCGGTGAACTTCGAGAAGTACTTCAAGCTCCCAGAGCCTCAATTTCCTCCTAAGCAAAGTAAGTGGTTTGAGGATTCAGTGAGTTACTTGATGTAAAGGACTTAGCCAAAGCCTGACACATAGCACACGCTCCATGTATGGCAGGTATTTTATTACCTAAACTGCCCTGCCTTTGCCTGCACTCAAAGCACTGCTCTCTGTGCCCCGAAACTCACATTTTCACAAGCCACAATTTTAATCTGGGAGGGAGACTGCCAGGGCCTGGGGCAGAGGTGGGAGGGCAAAAAAGAAAACAATGCTACTAGAGTTAAGGACTGGCATTTTCTGAATGAACAGCAGACACTGACTTTCAGTGGTCAACGTCCAATTTACAGAGCCAACAGAGAGCTGTTAACCAAGGTCTACCTCAGTTACCAATTACCACAAGGAGCATTAATTGGACACTGGCTGCAAGGGAAACCGAAAGCTAACCTTTTGTAGAGACCCTGGATTTCCACGTGGTTCTCACAGTTCTGCAGGCAAGAAATGTGGGTCCTGGCAGAGATGGAGCCTCCTTCTCTAAGGAGGACATACATAAATGTCTTCTATCAAGGCCATTCGACACAGGTCCCCCTGTAGACTCCACAGGCCTCTCAAAGTACCAGGCAACATAAAGCTTTCTGGCCAGTAGATGGAGGGCACTTGT
Source organism: Antilocapra americana (assembly GCA_007570785.1). NCBI lineage: Eukaryota > Metazoa > Chordata > Mammalia > Artiodactyla > Antilocapridae > Antilocapra > Antilocapra americana. The sequence continues at coordinate 4,903,584 of ML661896.1, read as the reverse complement.
CTGAAAAGGAAGAAGGTAGGGTGGAAGATGAAGGGAGAGAGAGGGAAAGAGGGAAGGTGGAGGCAGGTCAGAGCTGTAGGCTGGGTGAGCCTGGCAAACCTGAGGAGAATGTGTATCATCATCTTGGAAACCAGAACTGGAGAGGAGTGGTGGGAAGAGACAGGCCAGGAGATGGAGGGAGGCTGCCTGTGGTTAGTACTCCTTTGAGTCTGTCTTCTTGATAGAACTTATTTATAGCTCTGAGGAGTGACTTTCTGCTCTATGGTATTTTATTCTGGATTGACTAGACACAGAAGCCTCGAGGCAGGGCAAGAAAGTAAGAGGGCCATAAATATGTTTTATTAGTTGCTGATAATTTTAATGGAAGATATTGAGAGAAGCAATATTTGTGGAATTCTTACCCACTTCCTCCTCTTAGTAAGTTAGTAGTTTGTTTAAAGCCATTCTTGATGTTCATCCACAGGGGGCCCCGGGGGTATACCTTGAGCACCCCTCCTGGGATACTGCTACTTTAACCAGAGCTCCTGGCTCCGTCTGCTACGCGAGGTACAGCTGAGACATCCTTTTCTGGCAGGAGTGAGGATCAGCTCTTGAAATATCCCCAGTACCTTCCTGTTTGTCACCAACAGCTGCTCTGCCACTGGCCTATCCTCAGGCTGCGCTGGGCCAGGATGCCCTGAGGTTAATCCTAATTACCCATCAGCTCTCCTTCTTACCAATTTCCTGGTAGCATCTGCCATTAGCACCATCCCCTTCCCTCCAGAAACTCTTCCTTCCCCTAACTGGTCTTCTTCCCCTTCAACAAAAACCCAAGTGCTGAGCAGCAGAGTACACAATGATGAGAGACGGGTGGGAAAGGCACAGTTCCAGGCCCAGCCCCTGGGTCACTAATATGTTCTCTGCAATGTCTGGTCCGTCAGTCAACACACATCTGTTGAAATCAACAGTGATTCTTCGGACCCCCACCCCAGCACCCAGCTCAGAATCTTGTATCTGGTCAGAGCTTGGTAACTCTTTCACAAATAGGTCATTACAGATGAATTACTAAACCACTGAACAAGCACTGGAGCATTCAGAGGGTGATGCAGGATGGAAGTGCAGGGACTCTCTCCGAGGCACTGGCCTGGTTTCAGGGATTAGAACAAACACTCAGGATCCATGGCCTGCAGTGTGAACTACAAAGCTGTCATCTCAGGGGAGAGCAGCCCCTGGATGGTCCAGGATACAGGCAGGCCGCCCTTCACAGTCTCAAGTCAGGACTTGAGGTTGGCTCAGGGGGGTGGGGGGGTGGCATGGAACAGGGATGATGGGGCAGGTTAGAGGCAGATGAAACACCCTCAGATTTTGGCTCAGATACACGTATACACGTCAGTCTCTGCATCTCACATGCACCTATTATTTTTTGGCATTACATTTTCTAGATTCATTTTAAAATGAAAAGGCGGAGGAATATATTTAAAAACACATATAGCATATATAACAAACTGGCAGTACTGATTGTGTCCCCTACGAGGAGAACTGGGTATGCAAAAGAGTAGGGAAAGAAATGCATGTCTCACTGTATGTCTTTTGGGAACACAAGTTTTACCACTGGTATATATTACTTATTAAAGAAAATAATGTGCTGCGTGCTTAGTCACTTAGTCATGTCTGACTCTCTGTGACCCCATGGACCGTAGCCTGCCAGCCTCCTCTGTCCGTGAAATTCTCCAGGCCAGAATTCTGGAGTGGGTAGCCGTTTCCTTCCCTAGGGGATCTTCCCAACCCAGGGATCAAACCCAGATCTCCAGCATTGCAGGCAGATTCTTTACCATCTGAGGCACCAGGGAAGCCCAAGAATACTGGAGTGGGTAGCCTATTCCTTCTCCAGGGATCTTCCCCACCCAGGAATTGAACCAGGTCTCCTGCATTACAGGTGGATTCTTTACCAACTGAGTTACCAGGGAAGCCTAAAGAAAATAATTACTTTCTATAAAAATAAAAACAGTGAAAAAACCTGCCAGATATGAGAAACATCTTATAAAATACGTAACAAGACAAACATACCATTGAAACAGAAAAGAAAGTCCAGAAATAGCCCTATTTATATATAGAAGTTTCATGTATGATAAAAACAGCCTCTTAGATCATTGGGGAAAAGCTGGAATATTCAATTAATTGTGCTGAAATAAATGGGTAGCCATATGAAACAAAATTAAGTTGATTTCTCTCCCACACTACATCAGGAAAAATTCCAAATGGGTCAAAGTAAAACTGTAAAAAATTAAACCATAAAAAGTACTAAGCAAGAGCATGAGGGAATTCCTTTGCAGCCTTGGAGAGAGGTAGACACTCTGAACAATGACTCAAAATCCAGCAAAAACAGGCTCATAAAAATTTCAGATGCTAGAATTATTCAGATAAAATGGCTAATCATTTCACTCATATTAAGTCATCACTTTGTACATTTTAAATATATACAATTATATTTGTCAATTATTCTTTAATAAAGCTTAGGAAAAAAGAATTATTCAGATAAATACATAAGAACTATGTGTAAAATATAAAGAAAAATTTGAAAATGAAAAGAAAACAAGATATCATGAGGAATGACCAAGTACATTCACAAAAGAACCAAACAGAACTTCTAGACTAAAATATAACAAAACAAATTAAAAATTCAGTGGCTGAAATAGCAGATAAGACATAGCTGAAGAGAGAGTTAGTAAAGTGGGAGATAGTTTTACAACACAGACCAGAAGTAATTATCCAGAGTGTAATCTGAAAAGACAGAAATGAAAAATATGAATGAGATAAACAGATATGGAGCTTAGAAAAAATACTAACAAATCGTTAATCTGCATTCCATAAGGAGTAAGAGACTAGAGACACTGAAGAAATAACAGCTAAAAACTTTATGGATAAGATATAAAGGCATGTTCAAAATCAGAGAAAGTTTACCACCAGAAGATTTTAGTCAACGAAGTTCTAAAGGATGCATGTAAAGTGAACCCAGACAGAAAGCTTGAAGTGAAAGAGACATGCACATTTTGGGTCACACCCATTTCCTTGCCCACATCCAGAATCAGCTGTGCTTTGAGCCTTCCCACTAGCCCAGGCAACAACAGAACCCCTCATGAGAACTCATCTGAGTACACGCAGACACCAGTGACAGATGGAAAGCTGCTGCTGCTGCTGCTACTGCTCAGTCGCTTCAGTTGTGTCCAACTCTGTGCGACCCCAGAGACGGCAGCCCACCAGGCTCTCCCATCCCTGGGATTCTCCAGGCAAGAACACTGGAGTGGGTTGCCACTTCCTTCTCCAATGCATGAAAGAGAAGCCGTTCAGTCGTGTCCGACCCTTAGCGACCCCATGGACTGTAGCCTACCAGGCTCCTCCGTCCATGGGATTTTCTAGGCAAGAGTATTGGAGTGGGTTGCCATTGCCTTCTCCAGAAAAGATGCATATCACCCTTTAAAGAGAAATGATGGAGTTAACAGCGAGACTCCTTGACCACTGAGGTTTACTAGGCCACACAGCTTATCTTCAAGAAAGCAGAGAGGTTTTCAATAAATGGTGGTGGAACAACTGCACATCCATGTGCAAAAAACCGAATCCAGACATAGACCTAACACCCTCCGCAAAAACTGACACAAAAGGGGTCAAAGACCTAAATGTAAAATATAAAACTCCTAGAAGATAACATAGGAAAAAAATCTAGATAATCTCGGGTTTGGTGATGACTTTTTAGATACACCACCAAAGGCACAATGCATGAAAGAAAGAATTGAAAGGTTTTTTTTTTTTTAAATTTAATTTCTGCTCTGTGAAAGACAGTGTTGAGAGAATAAGATAAGTCACAGAGCAGGAGAAAATATTTGCAAAAGAAAGCAATGAGACCTTTCCTATCTCTGGTCTAACCCACAGGGCTGGGAGAGCAGGGGACATGGGGCCATTGTTTTGTGAAGGGGGCCCAGATCACACTTACACTCTCCTGGACAACCTCATGGCCTCCTTAGGAGGACTGGGTGAAGGACCAGACAAAACTTCAGTTTCTGACCTCTGCAGCAGATTCAAGAGGGCCTGGGAGTAGCAAGCTGTGCTGTGCTGCCACCTCCACATCATGGATGGAGAAGCACAACACTGGGACCCTCCACTCCTCAATGCTTTCCACGTCTGGCCTCAGCCCTGCGGTCTGACTCACCTGGGTCTGCTGACAGGCTGGTCATCTAACAGGTCACCAGGGAAATGGCAAATGCTAAACTGCTGCTTTTCGAAGCACCTCTTGAAGGTTCATCCACCACGGAATCATCTATTTCACTCGGAGACTGAGGAGGACTGCCAATGTAGCTCCCCCCTTAATGACTTGATGACTTCTTGTACAGTGATCATCAAGAGCAGATGTTAATAAAAACAGACTAAAATCTAACTATTTCATGCATGTACACATATACACAAAAGGCATTCAGTGCCAGCTGCTATCTCTGGGCAGTGAGATTACGAGTTTTAGCTTCTTAAATTTTCAAACATAAATTACTCACATAACTAGAAAAGGGAACATACATTTAAATATAGTCTGCACACACTGGGTACCCAGCACACTGGGGTTTCAACTTCTGTGTTTCCGATTTTTTTCTAGTTGCAACCCTCTGGCTTATTAAAATCCAGTCCCCCCGAGACCCCACTTTCATCTGCTGACGGGCGTTGCAGAACAGTGAGCCCTGTGCGGTTCTGGGAGCCTCAGGAAAACATGAAGTCTCTAGCAAGAAGAGTTCGCTGGGTCTTGGCCAGAAGTTTAAGTCTAAGGTACGGTGGCCACGCAAACAAGCGAGAGACACAGCCATTCAGAGGGCCTCGCGCATCACAGAGGCAGCCTGTCCTGTTCTCCCTGCCCTATTTTTAGCTGTGTGAGTACAGGTCACACTTGGCTGTTCTGGATAGGAAAGTGGTAAAAGAGGCCAGGTAAGTGACACAGCCAACTAACTGCAGGCTCTGCCTACCCTAATCTTCCAGGCTTGTCAGATCCTTTCTTTCCCAGTTCAGAAATGCCAAGTGTGATGGATGTTTGTTGAAACGAATATCTGTTTAACAGGACATATTGCTGACAGAGGAGGCCTCTCCCTGTCATACCTACAAGAGAAGGGGACAAGGATAGAGTGCAGACAATGAATAACACCAAAGGGATATGCAACAGCTGATCTGAGTTATAGACCAGAAAGCAAAAAAACTGAAAACTTGGGATGAGAATGATCACTTTACCAGCTAACACCAAGGAGAGGTGTATCTTTAACAACCATCCCTTTTCCCTGGGGTTTTACTACAGGATGCAGTCAGGCACAAGGGCTAGGACACATCCAGTCTGCAGAGTGGCCATAAGGGTCCCCTGGGTGAACCCTGCTTGTTCCCCGGGTCAGGACCTGACCTGAAAACTTCACCGTGGTTAACCTAGTACCTACAGACAGCTTCAGAATGAAGCACCTGCTGTGAGAGACACCAGGTGCCTGCTAGAAGTGTGTGGCGGTCCTTCCTGGTCACTAACAGGAGAGGAGAGAGAAGAAGACTGAGGTCTGAAACACAGGGTGTGGGGAGGGGCAGGGAATGGGGAAACAGAAAAGGACTGGTAGGTTAAGAACATACAAATCTGGCTGTCTTCATTATTTTGTAGATTAGAGCCAAAGATGACAGAAAAAAAAAAAATGTAGGCATGTCCTTTTCCTATAAGAGGTGGAAATATAATACTATGACTGTAGGTTTTTAAACAGATAAGAGCAGGGTATCCAAATCAGCAGACCTCTCATGGTGATCACCTTGAGAGGGTCTACACTTATTACAAAGTGTCGACATTCAGTCTTGAGATAGGAATTCCCATCCTCCTTATTGTCAAAAAATCAACTGAGAATAGATTTGATTTTTGCAAATAGGCTTACATCCTAGGAGGCAGGTTGGCAGCTGTGTGATCAGGCTATGTAGCAGTTTCTAGTCTCCCCTGCCCAAAAAAAGATGTCATCACATATCCTTTTGGATTTGATGACCAGGAACCAGGTCTGTCCTCTCAGGAGCTGGGTAAGTGACTCCAAAGGCCCTTCCCTCCAGGGTAGCCCATGGGCAAGGACTCTCATCTGGCACCTCAGTGACTAGCACAGCCCTGAAGAGTGGTGGGCTCCCCCAGTCAGCAAGTGAGTGCTTCAGCTTAGCAGAATAAGTGCACAGCTTCCCCAGGCCACAGCCTCATGGCACAAATGCTGAAGCACCTTCTAATGTGTTGAGCCCTGAATGGAGGTGGCAGACCTAGATCTCCTTATCTATTAGACAAGCTTTGCACCTCAGTGCCACAAGCCATACCACAGTGCATCCTCCATGGTGGCCTTAAGCTTTGCTTCTTTAGCTGGCACTCCTCATGGTGCCATTTTTCACGTCCTAAACCACAAGTGTCCCCACACTGCATCATGCAAGGTATTTATAGTATAGCTGTTCCCTGAAAGGCTCTCTGATAAAAGATTGGGAACCACTATATATCTAAGTTTCTCCCCTTGGGGATTCAAGAGGACACCCATATGTTAAAGGCTCTGAAAAGTCCTGCAGTAAAGAAAGCTGTTTTCCAGTGGTTCCCAAACTAAAACCAGTTGCTTACTGAGGAGCTCAACAACAGGTATTCATATATCCATCTCAAAACAGGGAATGTGAATACAGCCATCTCCCAGTTTCACCCACAGAGCCCTATGTTTTGGTGGACTAGCTCTTACATTTCACCAAATACCTGAGTTCTGCTGAACACAGTTTGAGCAATGTTGACCCAGGGTGCTTTGCATCCATCTAGTCATAGCATGCTTGCTTTCTGCTCTTCCACATACTTTTCATTCCCCCTACTACCCCCACTGTAGGACTCCAGTGCTTTTAACTTGTCCCTTAGACCTGCCCTATTCATACCTCACTGGTCTATGGACTTGTGTGTTTCCAACATCAACTTTCCCTAGGGCAAAATCCATGTCACGTGTTCCTATTTCACATCTCCTAAACCTCCCAGCACTGAGCAGGGCTGTGCTGGGCACAGGGAAGAGACTCCAAAGAGGCTTTCTGAGCTGAACTGAATTCAAGTTCCTCTAAATATCACTTAAGAAAAAAAGTACCGCAGTAATACGGGAGTAAAGACAATGCCTCAAAGAAACTACCTCAGTTTCCCCATGATAATACTTCTTTTTACCTATAATTTATTGAGTGTTTACTAAGAATTCTGGCTAAATTCATAAGATGCAATACCAATCTTCACAGCAACCTGAGAGGTGGGGCTACTATTGCCACTTGGGGGGAAGGTCAAGGGCTATGGGGTGGAGAATGGCCTGTGCTAGGGAAGCCCAGAGACAGCATAACATTCCTCGCGAGAAGCTCTGGGAAGAGTCAGCAGGGCTGCAGAGCCAGGCACACAGTGAGGTGGGGAAGCAGCTGTCCGGTCGCCAGACTCAAGCCTGTTCCAGATGTTGCCTTTTCCTTTTAAGTTTGGCAGATAATTGGGCTCTGCACCCAAGAGGAGAAACAGACGCCAGCTTCAAGTTTCAGAGAAGACACAGGTCCCATCCTCCTCCCACACAGCCTGGAACAGACCATAAGGAGGAGTACTGCGTGGCCCCTCACCCCTGAAGACATGCTCTTCACAGGGGATCATCTATCTGGATTCTGGTGGCCCTCGGTCTGCAGGACTGCTGTCTGTCCTGATGCTCTCGTGCTGGTCTGGCCTCATCTCTGACCTAACCCAGGCCCAGGGCTGGGCATGCTCAGCTCCCAGTTAACCAGAAAACCCCTCAAGGTTTTCATGAGTGTGCCAAGAGCTCAAGACAGAAGTAGCTTTGACACCAGACAGACTAAGAGTTTGGGAATAGGGCACCTTGGTGTTGAGGGTGAGTCTGGCTTTAAGTGTGTGTGTGTTAGTTGCTCAGTCCTGTCTAACTCTTTGCCACCCCATGGACCGTAGCCCACCAGACTCCTCTGTCCATGGGATTCTCCACGCAAGAATACTGGAGTAGGTTGCCATTCCCTTCTGTGGCGGATCTTCCTGACCAGGGATCGAACTTGAGTCTACTGTATTGGCAGGCACCTTGTTTACTGTCTAAGCCAGCTTTAGGAAGAGGAGCCAGATGGCAGCTTGAAATAAACCAGAGGGAGCAGGCTTGTAACAGCCAGGACGTTCTGCAGGTGCCTGGTGAAAGGACACCACACCTGAGTGGGCAGGGACAGCCCCCCCAGCATCCCCAAGGCAAGTGCACACCCTCGGTCACCTCAGCAGCCAAAACAGGATTACTTCTTCTCTGCTGTCACCCTAACATCACAGGTTAACAGCTGGGCACCTACACTGTGCAAACACAGAAAAGCACTTCGCATGCATCCTCTCATTCCCACTTCATAGTAAATCTATGACGGTTACTGTAACCCCCATTTCACAGATAATAAAACTACTGCTTGGGGATGTATAAGCTGCTAGGCCATGATGAGGAAATGGCAGCTCAGACACCAAGGTCCATTCTCTTAACCACCTGGTTCTGCTGCCCCTACCAGATCCTACTGGACAGCACGGCGCCCCAAGTGGTGCTGCAGGCTGGCTGGAGATGTGGGCTCCCTGCTCCAGAGCTACCTGGTCCTAGGTGGGCTCTGCAGCTCAGCCACCCCGAGCATCCAGACCCCTCGTCAACTCTCCACCAGGGTGTTCGCACAGGAGGCCTGGTCAAGCCATGTCAAAAGAGCACTGGGTGGCACCCCATCACCATGCCTGCAATTGTGTGCCACCTGTCAGAGAAGGAAACAAATCCTCCAGGGGACCCTTCAAGTGACAACTAGACAAGCAGGACAGCAGGTTAACACACATCCTCCAGGAAAAGTTTTCTGAAGCCTGATCTCAGCACATGTGGTCCTGCATCATCACCACCTTTTCCTGGTTTGTACCTGCCTCTGGACAAAGCTTCTGGGGGTCGGGGGAGGTCTTGCTCTGGCTTGATTCTCAGCACTGGACACAATGCAGCTCTCCTGAGGCCCTGTGGAATGGGTGACATTTTGCTCAGATGCTGTGTGTTGGAGCACAGTGTCTGAGCCCAAAGCTGCATTAGTGTTTCCCAGCTCTGGGAAGAGGCTGGCACCCAGTGGGTGCATTGTGAAGGTGGCAGAGCTCTTTCCTATCCCTCACAGGGCTGGTTGGCATCATCTCCCACTCCAGGTCTCAGCTGATTATGTCTCCTCCTCAAATAAAACCCTCCTGGGTCGGTTCACCTCCAGGCCCCCAGGCACTGGGGCTCCCTGGCCTGTTTACAGCCTCCACAGCTCTTGGCACAGTCATGAACCATCTGGGTTGGCTGGTTCTTCCTTCCAGACTAGACCGCGAGCTCCATGGAGCAGAGACTATTTCTGCCCCAGCCATTCCTGTGCTCTGGAGGCTAGCACATTGCTGGACACAGAGCAGGTGCTCAGTAAGCATGTGAAATGACTGGGAAAGGGTCTTCTGTGAAACAGGAGCAAAGAGCAGAGCAGAAAGAGAGGTGGTCCACCTCTGCTTCTCTCTCAGGAACCAAAGCCCAAGTTCTGAGCAGGCAGATGGGCTCCCACAGCCCAGCCCGAGGGGCTCAGGGTGGATCACCTCCTGAGAGCAGTCATGTGGGGGTGGCGTGCAGCAGAGTCCAGATGGTGGAGTGCAGCAACGCTCCACTGATGCGGCCCTGGAACTCAGCTCCTGCCCGTCAGACAACCGGACACAAGTGACTAGCAGTGACCAAGTATAGCGCTGAGGGCCCAGGACATCTCCCAAGGCCCCGTCACCCAGACCAGACGACAAGCTGGGGCCCCGGGCAGTGGTCGCTCCAATGTCAACAGTACGTGCAGGCAGAGAAGACGGCTCAGATTCAGCTAACTACAGCTCTTCTGGAAGGACTTGATAAAATTTCAAAATATGTGTTACTTTTTAATACACGGGGGTTAACATGGCTAACGCCAGAGTAAGGAGACTGCACCCGTGACAGTCAGAGATGGGCACAGTTGGGGGGTTTCAGGGTCAAGATGCCCGGCCCCCATGAGAACAAACCTGCTGACCTGGCCCTCATGTGCGCTGCGCTCAGTTTCAGAGCCAACCAGACACAGACAATGAAAACATACAGATTTTCCGTGCGGCACAGACAGTAGTTGCCCCAAACATGATGGAGCAGCGGTATCCCCCCACCAACGCCCTGCTAACTAACAAGAGGAAGCCTGATGGAAGAAATGACACCGCTGTGGTACTTGACCTAATGAATGTGTTTCTGAGCATCCCAGTGTGAGGCCTGTGCCAGGGGCCTCAGAGCATTCGGCAGCCAGGAAACACAGGTCGGCTGGATCTGCACATCATGTCAGCTTTTCCCATTGTGCTCAAACAAAGCCCCTTTGGATATCACAGCAGCCTGGAGTTGGTGAAGCAGGGACTGTTGTCTCCAATGAGTTGAAACGAAACTGGGAGCTGGAGAGGTTAAATGACTCTCTGGGTCACACACCACGTAAACTGCCAAGCCAGACCTTAAAAGTCTCCTCTGGGTCCCACCTAGCGACTTCTCCCCAGTCTCCCTGGCTGACTGCCAGCATTACATGTGGTTTTCCTGGGTATGACACCTTAGTTTTGGGCTTGTTTCCTCATCTGCATAGTGAGAAGGACCACGCCTATGTCATGCTACCAGACATGCCACCTATGAGTCTCTGACAAGCACAGGGTCCAGGTTCCAAATATGTGCAAAGGCCTCATAACTAGAACCCCAATTACTTTTTATGCCTAGACACTTTTAACAGAACACAAAAACTCTAGAACCCTCATGGTTGTGAGGGGAAGCCTTGGTCGTGCCTCTTATCGAGAGGGCTGGGACAGCAGGAAGCAACCCAGCCTTGTCTTGCTGAGTCAGTCTCTCCTTTCCCTCCTATCTCTCTAGAGAGACAGCTGCCCCCACCTGCCACTTGCCCTGATGATGTATGGAGAAAAAACTGGTAAAAGAATTACAAAAGGACAGCAGGATGTATCTCTTTGCAAGTACTTCCTGGTTATATGTGGCAAATCTTTTTATGCCCTGAGGTTGGTTTCCTCCTTAATAAAAATGGCAGCCGGGGTTGCAGCTTTGGGGGGGGGTGTGGCGTGAATCCCTGCCCAGCTAACCTCCCACAGTTGCTATGGTGTCACCAATTAAGACCAACAAGATTTTATCTGGGAAAAAGACCAAGGACCTCCCCCCCACCCCCGGCAACCCACCTCGCCCCAGAGGGATGGCTGATTCTAAGAGTGGGACAGGGGAAGGTCAAGGGGAGATGAGAACATCTCATTTTGTTGGAAAGAAAGGAAATGTACAGAGTGATGGAGAGGGGGAAGAAGGACATAAAAGCCAGCTTGAAGGTCAAATTTGAGACAATGTGACCAAAATAACGAATAAAGATATGACAGCACATAACATGTTAAATTCTAAAACTCCACGAACCAACATTGAGAGAAAAATAAAAGGGAAGGGCATAAGGAAAGCTCTTCTTAGCAGAAAAATGCCAACTAATAAATGTAGGAGAAAGGACAGAAATAGAAAAACCACTATTTTATAACCACCCTAGTGATAACAGATCCTGGTAATGAGATCATCAAGGAATGCTAAAGCCATGGATGAAAGGCTGCAATCCAGGATATGCAAACATGCACAGACACCCAAGATCACCGCGACAGGACAAACCCACAGCAGGTGCCTCCTGACAGGACACCAGAAAAGGACTCAACATCGTTTACGGAATTCTCCTGCCGAAACATTTAACCTGAGGCCAACACAGATTAAAGGGCATTCTGCAAAATATCTAGCCTGTGCCCTCCAAAACCATCCACGTCATCAGAGATTTTTTTGAAAAGCTAGGGAATTTTTTTAAAGAAACCTAAAGAAACCTGACAAATGCAATGTATGATCCTAAAATGGATCCTGGATCAGGAAAGAAAATAGAACAAAATCATAAAGCACATTATTGGGACAACTGAGGAAATTTCAAAACAGACATTATTATAATAGGTAACAGCCAAAAATAAATGTACACATGTGCATGCACAAGCGCGTGCACACACAGAGTGGAGAGAGATAAGGCAAGTGGGGCAACATGTCAACAGATGGTGAATCCAGGTAAAAACGTTCACTTACTGTTCTTGTAACTTTTCCATAGGTTTGAACATTTTCAAAATAAATGAACAGGTCCTACCAATCCTTGGAAGCTGTGGTGTCCACAGTGACTCACACACACTCACCTGTCAGGTACTCCAGGACGGCAGCCATGTACACAGGCGCCCCCACTCCAATCCTGTACTTGGGGTGGCCTTTCTTGATGTATCGCAGCATCCGGCCCACAGGGAAGATGACTCCCGCCTTGGCGGACCGGGAGGTTTTGGTGGACTTCTTCTTCCCACCCCGGCTGGACATGGCGGTGGCCCTGGAGATGGATCAGCAAGTACACTGTGGAGGCAAGAGAACGCTCAGGTCAGGATTATGGGGGACATCTCCCCTTTCCCCACGCCCCCTGGAAGAAACGGGCTGTGCTGGCAGATGCCACCGCCTACAGCCACGGAGCCCTGCGAGCCCAGTTTCTGTATTCCACTCGTGTGCTTCAGCCCTGGAAAAAAGAATGGCTTAGCTTTTCACATTTTATACCATGACATCAATTTTATCAGCCACTTTCATTTAAACGTTACTCTAACAATGACTGCTCTTAAGTGACTCGCCTTTATGCCACATGATGTAAAAGAAAATGGGGTTTCTTGGCTGAGATCTATATGCTTGTTTAATAATTGTATTTTCATACACTGGAGACCAGGGCTGATAAATTTGCTGAACACTTGATAAAAGAAAACTATGTCACCTGCCTCTATAATGAAGACGTTAAGTCAGACACCTAGGTTCTTTGATAAGAGCAGCCTCTCTCCCTTTCAGTCCTTTATCCATGAGAGGCAAGAACTGCTCCCAGGAGTTAAGTGGGCAGCCAGGTTGGAATACGAGGCCCTCTGAGCACTTCCTGACTGCTAGTCAGGCCTGTCCTCAGAGGAGAGTCCTTCCTTCCTTCCCCGACTCACTCACCATCCAAAATGCCCCAGACCTCTGTGGGGTCCTCTCTTCTCCACCCTGACTGTAACTGGATCCAGGTCACCACTACCTTAACCAAATGATCACACTTGTCTCCTGAAAAGGTCTTCTCACCACAGGCCACACTCTAATCCACCTGCTCTCCACTGGCTGAGCTGTCTCCGTGCACACAAACCTGAATATGCCGTGGTACTGTTCTTTAGTTTTCCCTGCTGCCACAATTCCCAAGATGCAATCAGAACCTTTGGCCTGTCATGCAACGCCCTAGAAATCTAGGCCTGCCACACCCATCGAGCTTTACCTGTGCTTCCTGAGGTCTAAACACAAACACAGGGAGTACCCCCAAATGCTCTCCTCTACAGCAGTCGTGCCCTTTAGCCAGGACCTCCTTTACCCTTCACGCTTTTCTGCCTTCTGCCAACCCTCTCGAGTGCTCCATCCTCTGGGCTCCTATGTGCTTCACACCATGGCACTGACGTGAGCACATACACGCCCTCCCCCGCCCTGTCTCTCTTGTCACACTGCTGGGTCTCAAAGGGCTGCCCCAACTGTATTCCTGGTGCAGAACCACACAGCAAGGTCACAGACGTTTACTAAGAGCATCAAGTCATTCATGCATTCACTTCAGGAATCACGCTTGGGATGGAGACGACCACACACAAGGCAGATGTGGGCCTTGTTCTCCCAGAGCTGGTGGGCAAGAGAAATATGAAATAACCCTGCAGTCATTCAAATAGGAACTGTGACAGGCCAGTGCAGGGTGCTGCAGAAGGGGCTGTGAGAGGCCTCAGCTTGTTCCAGGGCACCAGACAAGACTTCCCTAGAAGACATAGATGCTCAGACAGCTGAACCAAACGGTCAGGTCTCCCATTTACTGGTAAACTGAGATCAAGCTCCACAGTGTGGGGGCCTCTCCGGCTCTAACAGTCCCTATCTCTGTGACCATGGAAGTAACAAGAGTTAGGAGTCCTTGCTCCTGACACTCGACCCTACATTCTAAGATATACATGGTCCATACCTAACATTAGTATGACCCCCGAGACCATCTTGGATGGCTTGCCTGACAGAGATGGCCAAAACAGCAGAAGGCAGAATTAAGGGGGCTCAAGGCCTGTGTGATGAGAACCCTGTATTTCACCCTGTCAAAGGAGGTACCAAGTCTTAATTGATCATTGACAGCTAAAGAGAGTCCCAGAAGGGTCTGGTTTTTCTGAAACAAATAGTTGGCTCCATGTCTTCTGTAATGAGCTCTGTTTTAAAACATTCCTGACAAACAGGTGCCCACGCTCACTCTGAACAGGAAATGGTATTTGTACATGTGTCTGCATGTGTTTGTAGGGAAAAGTTGTACTGGGCTCCCAGCAGTCTTTGGCTTTAATACAAATATGTTTCACAGAGTAACCCCAGACCTTTGGACTGAGAATTTTTAGATTTGAATGGTTCCCCTCTTCCAGCAGGAGAGGCCAGTGACTACGGATGGTTTATGCAGCTTAGCCCTTTTCTTCCTGGTGCACAGACTCCAGCTCTGTCTCTGGGTGGACCTGCCTGGGTATGTTTGGGGCTGACTCTGTCGGAACTGGACAATGTCCTGTCCCAGATAGGAGCCACTAGCACCCAGGAACCTGACACACCTATTCGTCAAAAGTAACGTTCCTGGGGATCCCCTCTGACTGGAGCCAAGAGTCATCAGTCAACAAGCTGGTGACTCCCAGGTCCCTAACCCAGTGCACACCTGGCTGCCAAGCACCAGGGCTCTGTTCTGACTGCCCATGGCAGGGCCTGCTTTTAAGTCCTCTGTGAATTCCTGTGGGTTTCTCAGCCCCAGCGGTGGCAACATCATGCATCAAGCTACCAATCAGGAGCCAGTCTGTCCCTACTTCTCTGCCCACCTCCACAGCTCCCAGTCATTAGCCAGGCTCTGTTGAACCCACTTCCATAACTTCACAAGCCTCTTCCCTTCTCTTTGCCCTCCTTGCCTTGGTAAAGCTCCCGCTCCTCGCCTGTTCTCCACAGCACTAATCTCTCTCCATGGATGCCAGAGGATCTCTGCCACTTTGCTGGTTCTCCAGCTCCCCAAGCCAGCCACAAACAGCATCCTTTACTTCTTCGGCACTGCTTCCTATCGCCTCTGCCTGGGCTCAGATGCCCAAGTTGCCTTTGACTTCCTGACCTGTGAAGCTATGTCCAGAACGGTTTTACACATGCTGCTTCTCCTGCCTGAAACACCCTCTGTCCTCTTGCCAAACCTGAACTGATGCTCACACAACCGCTCTTCTTGGTCCCAATCATGGACTGGGTTATTCACTGCTCCGTATTCCCACAGTACATACCCTGGCACCTCTACGTGTGCCTGCCTCCCTAGCTCGACTCAACTGGGAGCTACTCCATGCCAGGTGCCGCAGTCATCTGCAGGTCCCCAGGTTCCAAGAAAGACCTTAAACATCAGTGCTTAGACGTCAGAGCCATCTTCAGCCCTCATTTGGAATCAGACTCCTTCTCTGATAAAACAGTCTTCATTCCCTCCCCAAGACTGCCCTGAGGAAGTTCTGTTCCTTGCCCCTCCTCACGTTCTTGCTGCACTTCTAACAGTAAATCCCCAAGCTGTAGCCACACTATGAAAGAATTCTGAGCCACGCAGCTTCATGACATCCAATAATGTGTAGTGATTTTAAAAACATCATTTGGAAAATCACCTTGTAGCGGTGCAAACGCCAGATAAATCCATGAGTGTGGCAGGGCCATCCTGCTCTTCAGAAGTCTAGGAGACAAGGTCGGTTACGGCCACGCACCAGCATGGGGAGGCAGGGTGGGAAGAGTAGCTGTGACATAAGTAGCTGCTGAGCACTGTGATTAATAACTTGAGTTCCAAAGTCAGACTAACCCAATTCAAGTCATAGCTCCACCACTGACAGCCTATATATCCTAGGTCAGCTGCTGTAACAAATAAGCCCCTACTTGTTATTTCTCACCTGGGGAAAGTCCAAGACTGATGCTTTTCTGCAGGATTCATGGGTCCAGACTCCTCCCACCCTTCAATGCACAATTTGGGGTTACCACTGGAGGTAAAGGGCCATGAAGGAAATACCTACGGGCTTTCAGAGGCCAGGTGTGGAAGTGGAGCACACCACTCCTGATCATGACCCTTCAAGTAGAACATGGTCACACAGCCACACCTACAGCGAGAGGTTGGAAAATGTCCTCCAGCTATTTCTTACAAAGAAAAGAGAAAACAGCCAGTCTCTGTAACCTGACAAACCAACTTGAGAGCTGACCTTGAAGCCAGGGTCTTAGTGACCAGTCAAAGCCTACTTTGACCCATGTCCTGTGTCAAGCCTTTTCTGAGAGGTGGACAGTCCTTTGTCATGCAGAAAGTGGCTTCCCATGCATTTAGCTTCTCGTTGGGGCACTGACCTTGTTCACAGGAGAAACAGCAACAGTACCCTGCCAAACTGACAAAACTGTGTCCTTCCTTCCTGGATTCATCAGCCAGGAGGGCGCCCCATTCAGCAAACCAGAAGCCCTCAGCCCTGCAGAGGGTCCCACATGCTCTGAAGACAGTGATAGGTCTTCGGGCAACCCTGGGATCTGTTCATTACTGAACATTAGCTTCACTGTCATCAGGTCAGGAAATGAAAATTTTGTGGTTGATCCTGAAGGGATCTCTGTGGTCTTTATCTCTGCAACTCCTCCAACTATAAATCAGTCACAATAGACATGAACCTTGTTTGCAAAAACCCAAAGTTCACGCAGACACAAGGGCGGAGGGGGCTTTACAGAGAACAGGCTCAGTGAGAAGCAGGTCTCTGACAACAAGCCCCTCAATGACCAAGATGTGACTGCGACGACGTGATCTGTCCTCAAAGCACAGGACAAATGAGATGCCTGGCTGTGAGAATCCCGTCAATCAGACACACACGAAAACAAAGGGAAGGGACAACAGAGGCAATGAGGGCAAAGGGTCATCCTACTACACTGTTGTTCTCCTCACCAACAGGACACCATAACTGCCTCCTCTGTGTGCCGCAAACCACCTTCATCAGCACTTCCACCCTTCAGGACACGCCACTCACTTGGTGTGAGACACTCTCTCCTGCCCTCAATCGGGGGCGATTCTGCCTAGTGGATCCAACATTTCTCTGATGATGGAGATTTATCAACGAGCTCCCTCCTCTGCCTCTCTGCCATGACTGAGCCACGTGGCCCCCAGCTCTAGTCTAGTGTGGAGCAGCTCCAGGCCCAGACTCTGGCTTTGTACACAAGACCCAATGACCTCTGGCCCATCCTTCCTATTACCAGCAAATGTCAGCTCCACCAGGATGAATCACTCTGTTTCCTCAGTAGACATTCCTGCAGTGGCCCCTGAGTCCAGTGAGAAATCCCTTTTAATGAACCTCAGCCAGCAGTGAAATATGTGAATTATTTTTCTCAGTCTTACATAAAAGGCTCTCTATAATCAGTTTCCAGCCATTCCCTGACTGTCACTCTGGATCCAACTTATACAAATATTCTAAAGCCACCTACCCCACTCCTAGCACTTGTCACACTGTATCACCACTGCCTCTGTTCCTGTCTGTCTTGATGGGATGGACCAGGCCACTCGGCTCACTGACTGTATCTCTTAGAACCTACCACCCTGCCTGAGAGGTTCCTGAGAGGCTCTCAAGTGCTGGCTGGGTGGTAACGGATGAGTTATAGTGGCTGGGGGTTCTCTTGACAAAAATGAGGGCAGCATTTGCAAGAACCACAGGACTCAGATGTGGCAAGTGAGACACCCATCCAGGAGCTTCTCTGGGACCATTCATGTGGGAGCCCAGACCCACAAAATTCAGGAAGCTTGTGGGGCTACCTTGGGGATTCCCAAGAAGGGACCACCACCATTTCCCTGATGGCTGAGGTCTGAGCAGGCAGAGGCCTTCTGTGACCATCCTATGACTTCGGCAATCTCCTTCTTGCCATTAAGACAGGCACAGTAATACAGACCAGAGGACAAGACTTACCTTCCTCATATCTGTAAGACGCTGACTTCTGTTAAAGCTGCCGCCTAGAAAACTCTTAAATAATCAGGGCATTCAAGAAACCATTGGAATGGTCAATGGTAAAGTCTTGTTATCTAAGCAATGAATGTGTGCATATTGATCTTGAGCAAAATATTGATTAGAACTGCTGGGGGGCTGCTGGTCAGACAGCCCTATCTCTGGCCCCCGAGGATGGAAGGCTCTGCGCTATCAGCGCTCAGGTCACTGTTACAGAAGGAGGACCGCCCATCCATCCCCTGCCACTGGGTAAGTGCCCAAACATCCCCATGCATTTGTCACCTTCCCTACAACTCCAATCACGAAGGCAAACCTGAGACACTTGGTTCTGAAGCACAGGACACTAATCCTGTTTACAGCATTCTCTTCCGTTTACTCCCATCACACCAAATGATTAACGGTGACACTGCTGTCATGTCCCCAGAGGCATGTGGATATACTACACAACTATCACTCGCAGAGCTGGGGTTCACAAGAGGCACTCTGACTGGCTCAGAACACAGACTTGCTCTGGTACTTTGGCCAATCAGGACAAACATCTCTCTCCATTCATAAAACACTATACCATAAAATGAAAGGGATGATTAAAGAACTTACGATCCATCCTCAGTGAACCAAGGGATTGCAAACAAGAAAAGGACAAATTTAGATAATAAATAAACCGTAAACCAAACACTTTGTTCCAGCAGATTTTACTCTTCTCATGTGTCAGGATTTCAGTGTTGGGAAAAAACAAAAGCCAAAATTAAGAGTGTTATTTACTACAAGCAGGAACAGTTAGCAGGAAGGCAGTCTGGGATTAAAATATTCACCTCCGCAAATCCACTCTGTGGTATGCATCCTGAGCAACACTAAAGGAACCAGCACTACAATTCAATGGTTAGTATGGCACTGTCTGCCTCCTTCGCAAGGAAATTTTCCTTCAAACCTCCTCTCCCTGTTAAAGGCTGTGCCAACTAGGGGAGAGTCACCCCAAAGGAAGGCCATCAGAGGAAAATGTGAGCTTCAGTAGGGCAAGACCCTGGTCAGGCTTAGCATCTAGAAGCTATTCAATGTTTGTAGAACAGATGAAGCATTCCCAATAAAAGACATCTTCCTCCTATCCAGAGCCTTCACAGGCTTATTACTGCTCTAAGGAAGAAGTTTAAATCCCTCTGTGTTTCTGATCAGGATCCCCCTCCATGATTTGGTCTGTTTGGCCCTCTGGCTTCACTAGTTTCCCTCTAGAATCAAGACAACCTGAGCCTCTGGCAGTTCCCCCATATGACCTCTATCCTCATTGTTCTCAGACTTTGCACCTGTGGGACAGGTCTCAAACACTTGTCCCCACCTGCCCTCCTTTGCCCAGACAACTCTTACTTGGTCTTTCCGTGCCTCTTAAGGGCTTACTCCTGGCTAGGTTACTGTCCTGGGAGCTGCTGTAAGAGCTACTGTGGCTTCCTGCACTGACCTTGCAGTGGCCACTTGCCTGCCTTCTGCTCCTCATGTCAGCTTCCCAAGGGTAAGAACTCGACATTTTCTTTTTTTTTTTACTACATACCAGTTTATTAACAAAAGAATATAACTTGGGAACAGTCAGATGGGAGAGATACATACATAGGGTGGTCCTGGTAAGAGCATGGAGATTCCACGCCCTCTCCAAGTGTGCCACTGTCTCTAAATCTCCACTTGTTCATCAACCTGGATGCGGTCTGAACCTTGTCCTTTGGGGGTTTTACAGAGATTCCATTACATAGGAGTCATGACTGACCAAATTACTGGCCACTGGTGATTGTTTCAAGCTCCAGCCCCCTCTCCTCCTAGGAGGTAGGGGGACATGGCAAAACTGGACTTTTTCCGGATCCTGTTCTGTCCCTAGTGCCTGACCCCCAAGAAACTTGATTCCCAAGAAATATTTCCTGAAGTCTGCAAGACACTGATCTGGCAGGCTTGATCCGAGCTAACAAGCTATACAATTCTCTGCAATGAAGAGCTAACCACTTGGACTCACTCATAAGAGCTGAGGTGGGGCCCAACATATTTCTAAATCTACAGAACTCGGGAAGGACCCATAAGACAGATATGGGCCCCACTGACCTCTGCCCTTTCCCAGCCCATGTGCCAAGAACAGGGCTCTGAAAAAGCTGACACAAATCCAAGGGCACAATCCAAAGAGAACTAGAAGCTGCTGCCATTCTGATGGATACCACATATAGAATCTTGTTGGGTTTTGTCAAGTTGGGCTTTTAAGTAAACCACCTTTAAATGGCTTGGGGTAACATTAACTTTGAAGATATTAGAGCTGGGTCCCAAAATTCATGTATGTAGTCCAAGCCTCTCTTTGAAATAAGAGATGAGAGAGTCTTTCAGAGATCTGCTATCTAGAGGGCCAGAAAAAATGGCAGACTGAGATGTACCACTCTCTGACCCTCGCCCACTGGGTATAGACCAAGCCAGTGACTTATAGTTATATGAAGTATGGAATGTCATGTGTGATGGTCTAGACAACTCAAAGTTTAATAAGATGTAAGCCATCCCATCTTCATTCTAAAGGCCCTGCCTCAAACAATTTTCACTTATTTAATCCCCTCCCCTCCTTCTAAATACCTTTATCTAAAGATCAGTATTAACAATGGTAACAGATCAAAACAGTAACAAAGTGGAGAGATTTCCTACTCTCGTCCTAAAAATAGAGTAAATAAGACTTTAAAGTCTTGAGGATTTAGAAAAAGAGGAAGAAAGAAAAAACACATCTCTCCTCATTGGGGAGCCTCTTGCACAAGACTGAGATGCCGTTGCCCAGCTTTGGTTAGTAGTGTACACGGGTATTAATTCCAGGTGCAGCAAAGAAGTGTCCATTTCAGACCTAATAACTCCTCTGAAAGCAGACTAGTAATCTAAAGGTGGCCTGGAGTAGGTGGATTCCATCTAATTGGCAAATAGCGTCTTCCACTCATTCAAATTTAAAACTGTTCAAAATTTCCTGAGTCCTTGGAGCAGGAAATCTTGGAACAAAGCACTTTCCCCCTCTTTAACGATGAAACCTCAAACCACAAAGGTAGAAGAAAGAGAGAAGCTAGCAGGAGCGCCCCTCTAATTGTCTATTCTTATACGCTGTTTATTGGATCGTTAAAGTCTTACAAGGACTTCGTGGTAACTGTAATTGTTCAATTTAAGGCTTGTCTCAGCTGTGTGTTTCTTATTTCCACACTCAGGAGAGTATCTTTCCCTAACATCTTGTCTAAAACAACGTTTCAAACAATCTACTGACAAGATCCTTCGTGAGTGATCTGTGGTCCCTGCAGCAGTGCAGGTGGGACGCGCCATCCCGCACACCTGTTGTCAGGTGGCATGATGAGCAGCATCCTGCGCACTCACCTCCTCTTTCCACCCCACCCCCCAGCGAAAGACTTCCCTCCTGGCCTTCTCCATTCGAAGAGGACTTACCTTGGGCGGGGGGAACACCTCCCAACCACAAAGCAAACAAAAGGCTGATCAGAAAACGAGAGGGCAGCGAGAGTTCCCGTGGCCCCTCTCCAGCCAGTCCCTGGACAAACCCCTCCCCGCCTTGGTTCCAGCCTTGCAACTATCCCCCAGACCCCCATCCCACTCTCCCAGCACACCAGCCAGACGCCTACACCACCGCCACCTGGGGCTTGAGCCCCACTTATTGTGCCCAGGGCCGGCAACTCGCGAGCGGGCGGGCGCCTCACCAAGTACAACTCCGCGCACAACAGCTCCCGGACGCCCAGGCCCAGGCCGGACCGGCTCCCGCCGCGACGCCTCCCCCGGCCTCGAGTCCAGCCCACCCGCTGCAGGAAGGGTCGCCGGGGCACGGGCCGGGGCTGTCTGCTGCCCACAAAAGCTCCCAGGCGCGGGCAGGAGGACGCGGTTCTAAGACAAGTTGGCTTCCGGGTTTGCTTTTTGAACAAAACCAAAGAGGATCCCGCGAGGCCCGGGCAGGGCCTGGGAGGGCGCCGTGCGCGCGCGAAGCCCCGGCGTGGGCCGCGTTGAGCCCAGCAGCTCGAGTCGGCCGTGCGCCGCCAGGTGCCCGCCAGGCCCGGCCGCTCCCATGCACCCTCGGCCGGAAGAGAGCGGCGGCCGGACCCGGGCGGCGGGGACGCGGCGCGCGGCACTTACGGGGCGGCTCGGCGCGGCAGCAGCAGCAGCAGCACGGTGTCCGGCCTGTGCCCTCGCGGCCGCTCGCGCCTTTTCTCTCCGCGCTCCTCGCTGGCCCGCCCGCCCGCCCGCCTCCTCGCTTCCCGCCCGCGCGCCCCGCGCTCGCCCCCTCCGCCCGGCTCCGCTGCCGAGTGAACTGGAACCAGTCGCCACGGCCCCGGGATTCCCACAATGCACAGCGCGCCGCTCGTCACATCCCATCCCGTCCCCGCGCGTCCGGCCGCCCCTCCCGCGCCACCGGGGCGCCCCGGCCTTGACCCCGAGCCCGGAGCCGCGCGCGCGGGGGCCCTCCGCGCTGTACCTCCTGCACGTCGGTGGCTTAGTTCCCCGGCCGCACGGCGGCCCCAGCTCTGGTCCTCTGTCACCTGGCCCGGACGCCGCACGCAGGGTCCCGCCCGAGCCGGGGACTCGCCCTGAGCTAAGACCTGGGAGAGGGTCGGGACCCTGGGCAGAGGCGCTTCTTCAGCGCGCGCCCCAGCCTGTGCGTCTGGAGGAACGCTTATTGAGCGCCTACTGGGCGGGGGTGGGGAGGGCGGCTTTCCCTGCGGATCTCTAGAAGCCTTCTCATTGACGCAGGGAGGGAGGCAAAATTGCTGTTATCAGCGAGCATTTTTCCCTCCCCAACCAACGCAAACCTCCCTCGCACCTCAGAACCTCCCGCTGTCTTTGGACACAAGCCCTTACCAAACCGGGTCTTCTCCACGATCTACTGCTGCGCATCCGGCTCCCCTGGAGTTCTTCGCAGTGACCCCTGGAAGTCTGGATTTGCTTTGTTGCATGGAAGCCGTTTACATCGATTCAGCAAACGTTCACTCTTGGACCCAAGTTGAGATTTACTAAACAGTGATTCTCTATCATCACACACATTTTTGTTTGCTTACTTTTTAATTATTTTCCCTTTCCCTTTATTTTTTAAATTAATTTAGTTTTGATTGAGACAAGCAGAAAGAGGGGCCCGCTGCATAAACCCAACTTGTATTTCTATATTGTTTTTTGGCCTTACGACCTGAGTGACCCATCCCTAGTACTACCGTAAGAGCCCTCCGAGCACCTCCTCCTCCTCTCGACTCCATCCAACAAAGTGTGTGGTGGGGGGAGGGGGGAGGCATTAGCACCCAGCTGAACCAAATTTAGATAACAATACAGACCCTGCAGAGTTGTTCTGAGGCTGCTGAGTCGGTGGTGTAAGATTATGAGTCATTAATGACCACTCCCAACCCTCAGGTTGCCCCTGTAGCAGCAGTAGTAACCTCCTCTCTTCACCACGATGCTTTACACTGTACTTCAAAAGTCTGCAAAGCAATGTCCAATACATGCCATTCATACATTCATTAATTCAGTTAACTACTGGGGTCATACTTTGTGCCATGCACCAATTTGGGTGATGAAGATGAAGCAATGAATACAACAGGAAAAGATCCCTGAACGCCAGGAGTGTGCAGTCTAGCTGGGAAAGAAAGATTATAGGCAAAAGAGATGATGTGTCAGATGGTGTAAATGCAATACAGAAAAATAAAGCTGTAACTGGGAAGAACCTTTTGTATTCTATTACAAGTTAATCACTAAAGGAGTGTTGCCTTTAAGCTTAAATTATTTTAAAAAGTGGCCCATTTCTGGTAACTCTATGATTTAACTCATGGGAAATATTCTGACCAGGCCCACCTGTGGATGGCTTCTTGGAGGAAGAAATTAACACTTCCCCTTTCTAGGCTGATCAGAACTGGTAAATGTTTGACTTTACTCCCTCCCCTTTTAGTATAAAAGAAGCCTGAATTCTAACTCAGGCAAGGTGGTTCTTTGGAGGCACAAGTCCCCCGTCTTCTTGGTTTTCTGGCTCTCCAAATAAAGTCGCCATTCCTTCTCCCAACAACTCATCTCTCAATTTACTGGCCTGTCATGTAGCAAGCAATATGAGCTTGGGCTTGATGACAAAGCAAGGAAGAGGGATAGGGGTATAAGTTGGGATGGGGCTTCAAATTTTACAAAAGGCCTCATTGATAAGGAGGCATTTAAGGAACTGAGTGAAAGTGAAATTCACACAGTCACGTCTGACTCTTTGCAACCGCATAGACTATACAGTCCACAGAATTCTTTAGGCTGGAATACTGGAGCGGGTAGCCTTTCCCTTCTCCAGGGAATCTTCCCAACCCAGGGATAGAACCCAAGTTTCCTGCATTGAAGACAGATTCTTTTACCAGCTGAGCCATAAGGGGAGCCCAAGAATACTGGAGTGGGTAGCCTATCCCTTCTCCAGCAGATCTTCCCAACCCAGGAATTGAACTGGGGTCTCCTGCATTGCAAGTGGATTCTTTACCACCTGAGCTATGAGGGAAGCCCAATGAATTGGGGGAGCAAGCCAAGTGGCTATCTGGGGGGGGCGGATTCTAAGCACAGGAACAGCGAATGAGGCAGACAGAAGTGTCTCTGAAATCATCAAAGTACAGTGAGTGTGTTCACAAGAAAAGATAATGTATAACATGATAGAACATGTTAACTCTATGTAATCACATGACTATATAAGTGAAGCAAATCAACAGGTTGTACACTTTAAACTCACACAATGTTATATGTGAATAATATCTCAACTTTTAAAAAGGGAATAGTGAGTGTGACGTTGTTGTGGAATGAGTGAAAGGAGAATTATAGGAGATGAAACTGCAGAAATGATGATTCTTCGGGTCTAAAAACAAAGCATTAAGGATGTGTGAGGATTCCCCCAGGGAAGCTGCAGAGAGGTCTCAGAAGAGGGACAGAGACCACCACCACCCACCTTTGCTCTGTGCTTCCCTGCTCCTTGGGGAGGTCCCTCAGTTCTGCAGGGCCAGCTACCAGGTGAGGCTTTTGTAGGCCACATCAAGTCAGGAGGATGCCAGACTTCAGTGAGTTATTCAACAACCACTTGCTGAACGCTTGCTGTGGACCAGTCTCCTTCCAGGAGAAAAACCCTCTAGTTTGCCACGCTGCCTAGGTTCTGGCAGTACAGTACTCCTGGAAACCTTAACAGGAGAGAACATCTGGGCTGGAGGAAAGGCCAGGTATGTGTGTAGAGGGGGAGACACATCCAGCCTGCTGGTGCCCTAGTCGTGTACAGACCTGAGGCTTCCTCTTCCCCAGGTCCTTAAGTGACGGTAAAGGCCAAACACAAAGCAAGATTGTCTTAGAGATCTGCAACCCTAGCAGAGCAAGAAGTAATTCGCTCACCTCGACCCCAGCTTTGGTCTCTAAGTTGATTTTCCTGGTGACCTGGAAGTGGGTCAAGCTTACAAGACTGGTTTTTCGTTCCATCCTATTGCACACTCACCATGCATCAAATCAGATATATCCCACCATTTCTATTTCACAACAGCCCCAGCAGGCACACTAATTCTTGAACATTTCTATCCCCATTTTACAGATGAAGGCACTATAGACTCGGAAAGCTAAGAAACATGCTGGAGATCAGAGAGCGGGTAGGCTGGCACTGGGGTTCAAATCCAGGTTCATCCAGGACCTGAGTTTTCATGACTCAGTCCTGAATAAAGCCCTTCCAGGGGTGCCCTTCCTCTGCACCCAGCATCCATCCTCCCCACGCCGCCGCCACCCCCCAGTTCAGAGTGGGTCTTTCTGTCCCCACAGTCATGTACCACTACCCTCGAGTTAGAGTCCTCACCCCTCCAGAGCTGACAGTGGTGCTGTCCCCACACCCCTCATCCCTCCACAGTGTGCCATTCACAAAGAGCTCACTAGGAATATTGTCCCTGGGAGAAGTTCAAGATGCCCGCTCTCTACCTCTTTCCCAAAGGCTCCACACCCCCTGTCTCTTCCCCTCTAATTTATCTGTCCTATTCTTACATGTCCTCTCCCCCAGTCAGGCTCAGAGGATTCCATCAGATTTTTTTCTTTATGATTGCAAAATAAATGCATGCTCACTATGTAAAACTTGGAAAATAAAAATGCATAAAAGCATAAAAATCACCCTAAGTATACCTAAGAGAAAACCACTGCTTCCTTTTCAGTCTTTGTATCCATATCTACTTAATATTAAATGTATTTGTGTATCTATTGCATTTAGGACTTGTCACCTGCTTTTTAAACTTAGTGGTGCTTTATAAACATTTAACCTGTTGTAGGTATTCTACAACAGCAGTTCTCAAACTATTTGAATTGAAAACACCTTTACTCTCTTAAATTATTGAGGACTGCAAAGAGCTGTTGTTTTACATGGGTTGTATTTGTCAATATTTGCTCTATTAGAAATTAAAACAAAAATCTTAAATATTAATATTCATTTTTAAATGTTAATACGTAAACAAGTTTCATGTTAAAACAATGTATTTGTATGAAAAATAACTATATTTTCCAAAAAAACAAATTTTAGTGAGAAGAATATCACTGTCTTCCAACTTTGCACATTTCTTTAATGTCTGTTTTAACAGAAGGTAGCTAGATTCTCATGTCCTCTGTATTTAGTCATTGCTATCTATTGTTTTAAGTATATGGAAAAAAATACAGTCTATATTAAAAAAATACAGATATATATTTGGGAAAAATAGAGGATTTTAATAACCTTTTCAGATAATTTTGGATATTCTTCTTTGATACCACTCCAAAACCCCAAAAGTAGTAGTTTCTTAAAGGTTAATAGCAATGTAGAATCTGAGACCAACTGATTTGGTAACATCCATTAATCTACATTTTTATTATTTTTAATGGATTTATTAATCTATCTTAATTTTTATTCATCATTTTGATGGACCTTTTAGTAATGCATGATTTGATATAATCACTCATTGGTTGTTTGGAAAATAGTGGTTCACTGAGTTATAGAGATCTCCTAATCATCCAAATGTGAACTCCTTTCATTGTATAATCAGAAAATCACATTTCTGATATCCTTGATATCAGCAGAGGTTTTTAAGTACTGAGAAATTTCCAAGCTCATGGTGGCAGATACAAATTTACCAAAACTGTAATTTTTGGTTGAAAGTTCAAAGTTATCATTGGCAACATCACAGTTACTTTTCTGAAAGTGACAAGTTCATTTCATTCCTTTGCAAGAAAACCTCCACCATATTCTCAGGGCTACATTGTGACTTTGCTGGGCCTCAGGTATTCTTACCTTCTTGGGCTCATTTAAAAACAAAAAACCTCCAGCACTGGTGTAAAGACAAGTATATTAGCATGAAATATACAACTATGCCGGAGAAGGCGATGGCACCCCACTCCAGTACTCTTGCCTGGAAAATCCCATGGATGGAGGTGCCTGGTAGGCTACAGTCCATGGGGTCACTAAGAGTCGGACACAACTGAGTGACTTCACTTTCACTTTTCACTTTCATGCATTGGAGAAGGAAATGGCAACACACTCCAGTACTCTTGCCTGGAGAATTCCAGGGACAGGGGAGCCTGGTGGGCTGCCGTTTACGGGGTCGCACAGAGTCATATACGACTGAAGCAACTTAGCAGCAGCAGCAGCAGCAGCATACAACTATGCCTCGTGGAGAATTCAGCCTGGTACACACCAGAGCCTGAACAATCACAGTTCATCTGTCAGGCAGGCTCACCTTCTCCATAAGGAATAGAGCCAAGACCCACATGACTTTATGGGACCATGAAAGTGTTCCAATTTCTTTAAAATCAGAAGAAGAAAATGAAATTCACTTCTTTTAGATCAAATAAAATATTTTAATATATAACATTCATATATATGTCCCTATGCCAACACAGTTGTAAAATATAATCTTTATATCTTTTTATAAAGGAAGGGGCCTGCAAAGATAAAAGTGCCTGGAGCCCATGAAAATATTAACATAGCCCTGCTGTCCATCGTCATTTCAAGCAAAATGGTGTTTCCTGAAAAAAGCGGCTAGTTAGACCCACAACTCAATCACACAAATGTTTTTCTTCAAGGCAACCATCCTAGTTCATTAAATAGCAGAACGTGAAAAGTGAAAGTGGTTCAGTCGAGTCCTACTCTTTGCAACCCCATGGACTACACAGTCCATGGAATTCTCTAGGCCAGAATATTGTAGTGGGTAGCCTTTCCTTTCTCCAGGGGATCTTCCCAACCCAGGGATCAAACCCCAGGTCTCCAGCATTGCAGGTGGATTCTTTACCAGCTAAGCCACAAGGGAAGCCTAAGAATACTGGAGTGGGTAGCCTATCCCTTCTCCAGCAGACCTTCCCGACCCAGGAAGTAATTCACATATACTTCTCATGTGGTCTCAGAGAACATTTTAAAATGTAAAGTATGTCCTGAAGGGTCGAGATCAATAAAATTAATAATTTTTACTGTTTTATCGTGGCGAAGGAAACAGCAACCCACTTCAGTGTTCTTGCCTGGAGACTCCCCGTGGACAGAGGAGTCTGGAGGGCTGCAGTCCGTGGGGTTTCAAAGAGTCATACATGACTGAGTGACTAAACAACAACTGCTTTACTGAGGACATTCTTAAATGAAACTACTGTTTTTTTTTTTTTTTTTTCTTTTCTGGCAGTGCTTGGCAATAAAGGATAAAATGATTCTTAGTACAGTTTGGTGTCATTGCTGATACGTGCTAAGTCATCAGCAGTTTTACCCACAATTGTTTTTGCACCACTGGTGCAAAGACCAAGACAGTGAAAAAGCTAAATATTGTCTTAACGTTATCACGAAAAGTTTGGATTTTGTGGACCCTGCAAGGGTCACAGTGACCTCTGGTGGTCAGCAGACCCCGTTTGGGGAACCATTATTGCAAACATCCATCACTTAGTTACCCAATTATTTTTGGTCATTGCTGTTGTTACCGTTTTTCTTTCAGGCAGTTTTGCATTCTATTAGAAAAATCTGATGCATGTCCTTAGCAATACATCTTAGTGCACATCTGACAGATGAAGGTTAATTCTTAGGAGTGGAACTGCTGGATCAAAGATCCACAGTTTAAAAGCTTTAACGCAGGCAGCCAAATGGCCCTCCAGAGATCCTGGGACTGGGCTGGCAATGGGCAGGACTGAGCATTCCTGCATTTTCCCAGCACTTCTTAGCCCCACCCTGACTATTCTCCAAGACCTTTGAGTATCTGAGAGTCAAATGGTGGGGTGTCACCATTTCCCTGGTTTAGCTTGACCTTATTTGTAGGCAGGGAGAGGTCTCTAGTTAGTTCCCAAGCTTTTGATCAAGCCAAGGGGTGGGTGTGGGTGTGCACACATCCATAGGAATCCCAGGAAAGAAAGAAACTGCTCCCCACCACCCTCTGCCTCCACAAGCAAACAGATGCACCCTCTTCCATGGAACAGATGCACCACTGTCTCTTCCATTGGAGCCTTTCTTCCTTACTTGATTGCTTCAGAGATAAGCTCTCTTGCTTTGATCTGTAATTAGAGGCAACATCTGACTCTTACCCCTGTTCTCAACAACCCCCACCCCCTCCTGTCTTTGTTAGCAGTCAATGCCTTTCTTTAAGAGAAGTACAGGTGAATATTTACCCTTGATTGAGAATAACAAAGGGACCAAGGAAAACCATCCTGTGGTGTAGGAAGGGCTGTATTACCTTTTTTTCCAGACCTACAAGCATCTCTAGATTTAAATATTTACCCACCCACCCCCAGGTTAGAGCTGGATTGAAAAATTCAGGCTACCCAAGAGCAGTGGTGCTTAAAGAGAACTTTGTGGGGTCCCTGAGACGCTTTAATGGGGTCTGTGTGTCAAGACTACTAAGGCCTTATTTGCCTTTTTCACTGTGTTGACATTTGCACTGATAGTACAAAAAGCAATGGTGGGTAAGACCATGTCTTAGCATAAATCAAACCAGTGTCCCAAACTGTTAGCAGTCATAGAATTCTTTAACACACACACAGTTTCACTTAAGAATTAAAAGTGTCTTTAAATGAGCAGATTTAAAAATTTTGAAAGCTTGTGTCTGCCATCGTGAGTTTGACAGCTGACAGCTTCCCAAAACTTCAGAACCTTTCTGATAATATTAGTGATGGTATTAAGTAATATAATTTTCTTATATTGTATAATAAAAATCTGTTAACATCGGGAAAAATCTTAAATATCTTAGAGATATATAATATAGTACAACTTAGTGAACTAATATTTTCCAAATGACTAACGTATAATGTTACAACATTATGCATTGGTTTAAAAAACCGATCTAAAGTGAAAGAAAAACCAATGGGTTTAATGGCACAGAGTATGAAAAGTCCAGTGATATGTTTTAATATCACTAACCTTTAAGAAACTACCACTTGTTGAGTTTGGATGTAGAATCAAAGAACAATATCCATAATTATCTCAAAAAGTTATTACTGGGTTGGCCAAAGAGGTCTTTCAGGTTTTTCTGTAACATCTGATGGGAAAACCCAAATGAACTTTTTGGCCAACCCAATATAATATTCATCTTTTAACTACATTAAAAACAAAACAAAACTTTGCATGGGAAAAGAAAACAACCGTAATAAAGTCAGAAGACAAATGACAAACTAGAAGAAAATACTGGCAAAATATAACACAGGTAAAAGTTATTATCCTTATCTTAATCTGCTTATGCTGCCATAGCAAAATACCATAAACTGGGTGACTTAAATAATATAATTTTCTCACAGTTCTGGAAACTGGGAAGTTCAAGATCAAGGTTTTGGTATAGGTCAGTTTCTGATAAAAGCTCTCTTCCAGGTCACATGGCCACTTGTTTTCACATGACTTTTCCTCTATGCAGGTATACAGGGAGGGAGGGAGAGAGACAGACAGACAGACAGACAGAGAAGAGATTATTCTCTGGAGTCGCCTGTTATAAGGACACTAATCCTGTTGGATTAAAGCCCCATAGTCACGGGGAGGGGGGGTGTTAGAGCCTCAATATGAATTGGAGGGGGTGGGGGAGACAATTCAGTCCATAGCAGTCATTTAAACATATCTTCGGAAAACTGGGGGAGGAGATTTAAAATTCTATTGAAAAATGCTCAAATGATACAATCAATTAACAAAAAGATGTAAAAATGGTGCTTAGACTTCTCTGGTAGTCCAGTGGTTAAGAATCAACATGCTAAGGCAGGGGACTTGGGTTCAATCCCTGGTCTGGGAAGATTCCACATGCTGTGAAGCAACTAAACCCATGTGTCGCAACTACTGAAGCCCACATGCCCTAGAGCGTGTGCTCTGCAAGACGAGAAAACAATGCAATGAGAAGCTCAGGCACCACTAGAGCAGTCCCTGCTCACTGCAATTAGAGAAAGCTTGTGCGCAGCAGTGAAGATCTAGCCCAACCAAAAATAAATAAATAAAATTTTAAATGGTGCTTAAAATATGAAAAGATGTCCAACTTCACTCATAAGAAAACTATAAATAAATATACATCAGATACTTCTCACTTATCAGACTAACAAAAGTTCAAAACTTGAAACTGCATTCTGTTGGCACAGCTGTAGGGAACAGGCTCTCATACATTCCTGGTAGATATACAAACTATTACAGACCTATGGAGGGGAATTTCACAATATTTAATAAAAGTATCTCTGCATTTACCCTTAACCAAGCAATTCTGCTTTTAGAATTTACCCTGAAAATGCACCCCAGTGATACAAAAATGCCTGCCCATGAGATTTTTCATTGCTTCATTATTTGTAATTGCAAAATATTGACCAATACCTAAGTATCCAAGCATGTAAGATTGGTTGAATCGACTCCGATACATATACGTAGTACATACTACACACTGTAAAAATTAAGGATGAAGATCTCTATGAGCTGATTATGGGGTGATTTCTAGGAGATATTGTTAAATGAAAAAAAACAAAGTGCAAAGGAGCATATGCACTACATTTTGTATAAGAAAGAAGGAAAAGGAAGAAAACATACATAGAGGCTTCCCTCGTGGCTTAGTGGTAAACAATCCACCTGCCAATGCAGGAAACATGGATTCAGTCCCTGGTCCAGGAAGATTCCACAAGCTGCAGAGCAACTAAGCCCACACCACAACTGCTGAGCCCCTGCTCTGCAACAGGAGAAGCCACTGCAGTGAGAAGCACACACCACAACTGGAACTTAGACTCTCTCACTGCAACTAGAGAAAAGTCCACACAGCAGTGAAGACCCAGCACAGCCAAAATAAACAAAGTAAAATAGTTAAAGAAAAAAAAAAGCATATATATATATCTACAAATAGAAATGAGCATGCATGCCTACTTAGTCGTGTCCAACTCTTTTGCAATCCCATGGACTGTAGCCCACCAGGCTCCTCTGTCCAAGGGATTTTCCAGGCAAGAATACTGGAGTGGGTTTCCCTTTCCTTCTCCAGGGGATCTTCCCCACCCAGGGATTAAACCCCTGTCTCTTGCATTGGCATGCAGATTCTTTACCACTGAGCCACCTGGGAAGCCCACTATAGAAAACACAGAAGGGGTAAACCAGAAAACAAAGAACGTATTTACCTATAAAGGATAGTGGACAGAAAGCAAGGGAGATGGATAAAATTTCTCTGAGTATATTTTGCACACTTTTGGCTTTTGGAAGTATGTTAGAGTTCTATATATTCAAAAACTAAAATTATTGTTTATTAGAATGAACATGGACAACATTCCTAAAACTGAAATCAAACTAATACCAATGAACTCAATTCTGTTTCAAAGGAATACCATAATCGTACTGAATGCAGATGGCAAAGAAACAATCAACTTTCCATGGTGGGTCAGTGGTAAACAATCCACTGGCCAATGCAGGAGACACAGGTTCGATCCCTGGGTCAGGAAGATCTGGTATTCTTGCCTGGGGAATCCCATGGACAGAGGAGCCTGGTGGGCTACATACAATCCATGGGGTTGCAAAAGAGTCGGACACAATTTAGTGACTGAATAACAACAAATCTGATACTCTTGTCTGTGGTGAGAAAGGGAGTCATGGAAGATTTACAAACAAAACCTGAACCATTTTTATTGAGTTTGGTATTTTGCAGTGCTGTAGGAAAATCAATTCTAAAACAATTTTGTATCTATTATAGGTTTTAGGAAAAAGAGTAAATGTGGGTTCTCAGCAGTAGGGAAAAAGGATGTAAAAATATAGAATGCAGGAAGGCAAGAAACAGCCCTACAGGGATGAACGGGAACTGGAAGTATCAGGTGAACTCATTTCTAAAACAGGCATATATAAATGTGCATGTGTATATACCTATACATGTGCACACATATATGTCTACACCTGTATATAGATATGTGTGTGTGTGTTATACTTGCATATGTTACCTAGCTCTGTATGCTGAAGACAAACCAGAGGCAATTAGCATATCTACCATACAGATCTTGATTCTAATACCATTGCCTACTAAAAGGAGCCACGGCTCCTCGGAGAAATGGTTCATTATAGAGCTGGGGCAGGAAGTACATAAAATGAAACTGGAATATCTTGTTATCCTTAATGTAGGGAAATATACATGCACAGGTACACACACTCACAAAACGAAGGGAACCAGTTTAAGAAAGAGGCTCCCATGGGCCAAATCTGGGACAATTTGAGGGATTCGTTAATCTATACTGATCATAGAAAGATAATACATGTACAAATATGTAATATGTATTTATACATGTAATATATACATATATTGTTCAGTCACTAAGTAGTGTCCAACTCTTTACAATGCCATGGACTGCAGCATGCCAGGCTTCCCTGTCCCTCACTGTCTCCCTGAGTTTGCTCAAACTCATGTCCATTGAGTTGGTGATGCCATCCAACCATCTCATCCTCTGTCACCCTCTTCTGCCCTAAGTCTTTCCCAGCATCTGGGTCTTTTCTAATGAGTTGGCTCTTTGCATCAGGTGGCCAAAGTATGGAGATTCAGTTTCAGCATTAGTGCTTCCAATGAATATTCAGGGATGGTTTCTTTTGGGATTGACTGGTTTGATCTCCTTGCAGTCCAAGGGATGCTCAAGAGTCTTCTCCAATACCACAATTACAAAATGCCAATTTTTCAGCACTCAGCCTTCTTCATGCTCCAATTCTCACATGTGTACATGACTACTGGAAAAACCATAGCTTTGACTGGTCAGAACTTTGTTGGCAAAGAGATGTCTTTGCTTTTTAATATGCTGTCTAGGTTTGTTATAGCTTTCCTTCCAAGGAGCAAGAGTCTTTTAATTTCATGGCTGCAGTTACCCTTCACAATGATTTAGGAGTCCAAGAAAATAAAATCTGTCACTGGTTCTACTTTCCCCTCTACATATATACACATATATTAATATATACTTATATCAGTTCAGTTCAGTCGCTCAGTTGTTTCTGACTCTTTGCAACCCCATGGACTGCAGCACACAAGGCCTCCCTGTCCCTCCCAGAGTTTACTCAAGCTCATGTACTTCCCAACATCACAGTTCAAGGCATCAATTCTTCAGTGCTCAGCTTTCTTTATGGTCCAACTCTCACATCCAGACATGACTACTGGGAAAACCACAGCTTTGACTAGATGGACCTTTGTTGGCAAAGTAATGTCTCTGCTTTTCAATATGCTATCAAGGTTGGTCATAACTTTCCTTCCAAAGAGTAAGCGTTTTTTAATTTCATGGCTGCAGTCACCATCTGCAGTGATTTTGGAGCCCAAAAAACTAAAGTCTGACACTGTTTCCCCATCTATTTGCCATGAAGTGATGGGACCAGATGCCATGATCTTAATTTTCTGAATGTTGAGTTTTAAGCTCACTTTTTTACTCTTTTTCACTTTCATCAAGAGGTTCTTTTTTTTTTTTTCATGTTTTTGACCAAGGATTTATTTGCCGATCCCTAAGAAGCAAAATTCAGAAGCACATCTCCCTCCCCCACTGTAAGAATAGATAATAAAACATTTTCAGCCATCCTCTTCCCACGGTGGGCCCCTTCACGTGCACATCGTCGTAGAGCAGACTGACGTCCAGAAATTCTCCAAAATGCACCTGCCACTGTCATGCTGCTCGTGCATTCTGCTACACGTGTCTGGCAGGCAGGTGGAGCCTTTTCTGTAGCTTCTTGCTTTCAATAGAAATTTATTGAAAAATTTTCTTGATAGCAAAATATTTAAAGATTCTCTCCCCAGGCTCATCTTTCATTAATCTACTAGAAAAGTACTGAATTGAAAAGGGTTTTTCTCCCAGTTGTGATCAAAACATGGAATACTGAAGAACTTTCGGGTTACTCTAAGTTCTTAGGTTACACACGTAGATATGTACAGAGGAAGTTGAACCCCAAGTTCTATTCCTTCCCAAAATGGGTAACAGAGGATTTGATTAAACAGCAAAAAAAAAAAAAAAAAAACCCACACCTGATAGTCATTCTATTGGCTTGGCCAAAACGTTCATTCAGGTTTTAAAAAGCCAAATGAACGTTTTGGTCAACACAGTATGATGGAGCAAAGCAGCCTTTTTTAACCATAAACTGATACCACCTCTTGGTCATAAACCCTGCAGAGATCCAAGATAAGTCTCAAATTTCAAAGACAGTCAGCAGAGAGTACGAAGATAAACGAACAGAGGAGAAAGCTGCTGAAGGCACAAAGGATCCCAAGGAATTTTTAGTGCTGTTTTCATTTAATAAGCCAGTAGTATAGCAACCTAAAGACCCTGGCTGTGATCACACCAGAATGTTTTTAAAGGACTGCTGCGGGGAAACCTGATGGACAGCTGGCGTCCTCTGGCTCGTGGTGCTAAGTGGGCAGCTCCAGAACCAACTCCGTGGCGAGCCTATGGCTGGGGTGTGTAGCGGAGGTATTTCTTGCCAGATGGGAGCTCTTTGGTGAAGACTCCTTTAGGGAAAAGTTTTTTGGCTTCCTCTTCAGGGATGGTTGGAAGGACCATCACGCTGTCCCCATTCTTCCAGTCAACCGGGGTGGCCACCTTCTTTTCTGCTGTCAGCTGGAGAGAGATAATTACTCTGAGAATCTCATCAAAGTTCCTGCCAGTGGTAGCTGGGTAGAGGATGGACAGTTTCAGTTTCTTATCAGGACCAAAAGTAAACACCACACGAGCAGTCACAGGCATGCCCTTTTCGTCTTTCTCTGCTGAGTCCAGCATGCCCAACTGGATGGCAAGGTCCCGATTCTTATCATCAATGATGGGAAAAGGTAACTTTTCTGTGGGCTCTTCACCATTGTAAGCGTTGATATCCTTGCTCCAGGCAAGATGGTCTTCCACCCTGTCTATGGAAAGAGCAATCATCTTAATGTTTCTCTTGGCAAATTCTGGTGCCAGCTTTGCTGCTCTGCAGAGCTCCGTGGTACACAATGGGGTAAAGTCCCGAGGGTGGGAGAAGAGAATGCCCCATGAGTCTCCCAGATAGTCGTGGAAGCAGATGCGGCCGATGGTAGTATTTGCCTCGAAGTTGGGAGCCTCGTCCCCAAGGAGGAGACCTCCGGGCATGGCGGCAGCACTGACGCAGGGAGTACGGGAGGCGCAGCACGGACAGCCACTAGTGCGCTGGTTCTCTCAAGAGGTTCTTTAGTTCTTCTTTGCTTTCTGCCATAAGGGTGGTGTCGTCTGCATATCTGAGGTTATTGATATTTTTCCCGGCAATCTTGGCTACAGCTTCTGCTTCATCCGGCCCAGTGTTTCTCCTGATGCACTCTGCATATAAGTTAAATAAGCAGGGTGATAGTATACAGCCTTGACGTACTCCTTTCCCAATTTGGAACTAGTCTGTTGTTCCATGTCCAGTTCTAACTATTGCTTCTTGATTTGTATACAGATTTCTCAGGAGGCAGGTCAGGTGGTCTGGTATTCCCATCTCTTTAAGAATTTTCCACAGTTTGTTGTGATCCACACAGTCAATGGCTTTGGCATAGTCAATAAAGCAGAAGTAGATGTTTTTCTGGAACTCTCTTCCTTTTTTTTATGATCCAGCAGATGTTGGCAATTTGGTCTCTGGTTCCTCTGCCTTTTCTAATCCAGCTTGAATATCTGAAAGTTCATGGTTCACGTACTGTTGAAGCCTGGCTTGGAGAATTTTGAGCATTACTTTGCTAGCATGTGAGATGAGTGCAATTGTGCGGTAAGTTTGAACATTCTTTGACATTGCCTTTCTTTGAGATTGCAATGAAAACTGACCTTCTCCAGTACTACGGCCACTGCTGAGTTTTCCAAATTTGCTGGCATCTTGAATATAGCACTTTCACAGCAACATCTTTTAGGATTTGAAATAGCTCAACTGGAATTCCATTACCTCCACTAGCTTTCTTCGTAGTGATGCTTCCTAAAGCCCACTTGACTTCACATTCCAGGATGTCTGGCTCTAGGTGAGTGATCACACCATCATGATTATCTGGGTCATGAAGATCTTTTCTGTATAGTTCTTTTGTGTTTTCTTGCCACCTCTTCTTAAATCTTCTGCTTCTGTTAGGTCCATACCATTTCTGTTCTTTACTGTGCCCATCTTTGCATGAAATATTCCCTTGGTATCTCTTATTTTCTTGAAGAGATCTCTAGTCTTTCCCATTCTATTATTTTCCTCTATTTCTTTGCTTTGATCACTGAAGAAGGCTTTCTTATCTCTCCTTGCTATTCTTTGGAACTCTTCATTCAAATGGGTGCATCTTTCCTTTCCTCTT
This sequence comes from Antilocapra americana, assembly GCA_007570785.1. Classification (NCBI taxonomy): domain Eukaryota; kingdom Metazoa; phylum Chordata; class Mammalia; order Artiodactyla; family Antilocapridae; genus Antilocapra; species Antilocapra americana. The sequence continues at coordinate 4,865,817 of ML661896.1, read as the reverse complement.
TTGCCTTTAGCTTCTCTTCTTTTCTCAGCTATTTGTAAGGCCTCCTCAGACAACCATTTTGCCTTTCTTTTTCTTTGGGATGGTCTTGATCCCTGCCTCTTGTACAATATCACGAACCTCTGTCCATAGTTCTTCAGGCATTCTATCAGATCTTTGAATATATTTGTCGTTTCCACTGTATAATCATAAGTGATTTGATTTAGGTCATATCTGAATGGTCTAGTGGTTTTCCTACTTTCTTTAATTTAAGTCTGAATTTGGCAATAAGGAGTTCATGATCTTAGCCACAGTCAGCTCCTGGTCTTGTTTTTGCTGACTGTATAGAGGTTCTCCATCTTTGGCTGCAAAGAATATAATCAATCTGATTTCGGTATTGACCATCTGGTGAAGTCCTTGTGTAGAGTCTTCTCTTGTGTTGCTGGAAGAGTGTGTTTACTATAACCAGTGCGTTCTCTTGGCAAAACTCTGTTAGCCTTTGACTTGCTTCATTTTGTAGTCCAAGTCCAAATTTGCCTGTTACTCCAGGTATCTCTTGACTTCCTACTTCCCTACAGTTATACATATATTTATTCTTTTTTAGATTCCTTTTCATTTTAGTTCTTTAAAAAACATTATTTTTTTTCTTTTAATACAGACTTGCTGGCAACTAATTCCCTCATATTTTCTTAATCTTAAAATCTTAAAATGCCTTTATATCATTTTCATTAATAAAGTGTATTATGCAAAAATGCATACATTTACAAAGCAGGAAAATATAATTAACCCCAGTATATTCATCACTTATCACTTATCTACAACAATTAAATTTGGTCATTTTTGCACTGTCTATACTCCCAAACTCCCAACCTGATGGTGATTTTTAACAGTTCTTTTATTTTAAGGTAAAATATATATGCATAAAAGTGCACACATTTTACTGTGCAATTCTAACAAGTGCACACATCATTTAATTGCTTCCTTTACCATGATACAGAACATTTTCATCACCTTAGAAAATTCCCTTGTGTCCCTTTCCAGTTAATCTCTACCTCCAGAGGCAACCATTGTTCTGATGTTTTTCTTCATATTGGTTTTGACTGTTTAAGAACTTCATAAAGTGAAATTAGAGAGTATGTCTCTTTTGTCTTCAGTTGTTTTTGCTTAGGATATCAATCCATGTTGCTGTGTGCATTGATTGTTTTTATTGTTGAATATCACCACATTGAATAAATATATCATGATTTGTTTGATTAATATTTGGTTTTGAGGGGTTTTTCCAATTTTTTGTTATTGTGAATAAAGATGTATGGCACATTCTTGTACAAGCTGGTTTATGGACGTATGGTTTTTTATCTCTTGGATAAATAACTAGGATTGGAATTGCTAGGTCAAGGTATAAGTGCATATTTAACTTGCCAAGAAACTGACAGTTTTTCAAAAAAATGGCTGTGCTCTTTCCTGTTCCTTCTAGTGACATGAAAGTTGGGTAGCTCTACATTCTTGTCACTTTCCTAATGCCTTGTAATGTTGAGCACTTTTTCACAGACTTATTGGCCATTCAAATATCTTCCTTTGTGACACGTCTGTTCAGTCTCTTGCTTATTTTTATGGGGTTATTTTTCCTTTAAATTATTAACTTGTAGGAGTTTTTATGTTTTTTGAATCTACATTCCTTCCAAGTTATCTATCTTGTAAATATTTTCTTCCAGTCTATGACTACTTGCCTGTTTATTTTCTTCCTGGTGTCTTTTGATGAACAGACATTTTTGCTTTTGATAAACTACATTCAATCAATGATTTCTTTTATAGTTATATCTTTCTGGTTCTGAGAAGTCTTCACCTAGCCTCAAATCACGAAGATATTTTCCTTACTATTTTATAGTTACAGCTGTTACATTTAGGTTTATGATCCATGGCAAATTAAATCTTATATATAGTGTGAGGTAGGGAGGTCAAGTTTCATTTGATCCCATATGGATATTTAGTTGTTCTAGCACTGTTTGATGAAAAGACTTCCCTTTCCCCACTGGTTTGATTTGGCATCTTTACTGAAAATGAATTGACCACATACATGTCTCTTGAAAATAATGTGGATTCTGAACTCATTTGGTAAAAATTTCTCCCCTCAATGAAATCTTATATCCTTTTACCTCTATTGCCTCTATTTTTCTCTAATGCTTTTGAATATGATTTTTATAAGTTGTCTGTGTTTCCAGATTTTTTTTTTTAAACTGGGAGTACTGCGTTGCCACAAACTGCTTCGTGCAGCTGGAAGTGGACCTCTTAGTGTTGAATATGCTGTTGATATTCTAACTTCCTGGTGACAGATGCTCTTTCCTCTTCAATGAATTCTAGGTTTAAAATTTCCTTCTAGGTCCAGGTTTACTCTATCCCATAATATCTTAGCCATTCCATAACAAAATTCTATAGTCTGGATGGCTTAAGCAACAAACTATTTTCTCAAATGCTGGAGACTGAGATTCCAAGATCAAGGTGTGACGAGATTTAAAGTCTGCTGAGGGCCCTTTTCTTGGTCTATGCACCTTCCTTCGGTATCCCCACATGGTGAAAACAGAGAGGGTTCTTGTCTCTCCCTCTTCTTCTAAGGGTACCAATCTCATCATGGGAACTCCATTCATGTCACCTCATCTAAATCTTAATTACCTCCCAGAGGCCCTGCCTCCAATACCATCACATTGGGGATTAGGGCTTCAACCCATGAACTTTGAGGAGACACAAACATTCAGTCTGCAGCTCCTGAGTTTTAGTATGTTGTATGTTCATTATGATTCAGTTAGTTTCTCCTCTCCCTTGTGATATTCTCTTGACCCATGATTTATTTAGAAGTATATTGTTTAATTTATAAACATTTGAGTATTTTCTATAAGTTTATTGCTATTGATTTTTAGCTTAATTCTACTGTGGTTAGAGAATATCTTCTGTATGATTTCAGTTCTTTGAAATTTGCTTTATGGCTCAACATATGTTCAATTTTGGCAAATGTTCATATACACTTGAAACGAATGTACAGCCAACCCCTGAACAACCAGAGGGTTAGGAGCACTGACTCTGCACAGAAGCAGAAATCCCAGTATAATTTTAGTCAGTCCTTCATATCCAGTCATACATCCTTAGATTCAACCAATAACAAATTGTGTAGTACTGTAGTATGAAGTGAAGTGAAGTGAAGTGAAAGTCGCTCAGTCGTGTCAGACTCTTTGTGACCCCACAGCCTACACAGTCCATGGAATTCTCTAAGCCAGAATACTGGAGTGGGTAACCTTTCCCTTCTCCAGAGGATCTTCCCAACCCAGGGATTGAACCCAGATCTCCTGTGTGGCAAATGGATTCTTTACCAGCTGAGCCACAAGGGAAGGCCAAGAATACTGGAGTGGGTAGACTACTCCTTCCCCAGGGGATCTTCCCAACCCAGGAATTGAACTGGGGTCTCCTGCATTACAAGCAGATTCTTTACCAACTGAGCTATTAGGGAATATATATATATGGGTGTGTGTGTGTGTGTGTGTGTGTGTGTGTGTGTGTGTGTTAAATTCATACTATAGTACATATATTGTACTGTAGTTTATATATATATATATACTACTGTATATAGTGAGAAAAAAATCCACACATAAGTGAACCCACAGTTCAAACCATGTTGTTCAAGGGTCAACTGTGTTCTCAATCTTTCACTGTTGAAAAGTGGTAGTATCAAAAAGTAGGTCAACTTTTTTTTTATTAAATCCTGATTTTTATCTACTTTTTCTAACCGTTGCTGAGAGAAGTCTTCCATTAGTATTTAAGTCTCCCATTGTAGTTGTAGGTTTGTCTTTTTCCCTTTTAGTTCCGTCCAATTTTGCTTTTTATGTTTAGAGCCTCTGTTGTAAAGTGCAGACACATTTGGAATTGCTACATATTTCTGGTGGATTGATCCTTTTTTAAAAATTCATCCATGGTGATATCATAACAATGTATGGCTAAAACAATAATTAAAAAAAAAAATTAAAAAAAAAATTCATAATCCCTCTTTATTTCCTATAATGCTTTGTTTTGAAGTCTACTTAGGCACACCAGCTTTCTTTTAGTACTTGTTTGAATTGAGTGTCTTTTTTCCATCTGCATTTTTTAAATAATTCTGTATCCTTATAATTAAAGTATACTATTCAAAGGAACATTTGGTTAATGTTGTTTCTAAACCTACTCCTAGACTTTAACTTGTAGCATTTTCTTCATTCATATTTAATTTTATAACTGATATTTAGGTTTCAGCATTACAAGTTACTATTTACTATTTGTCCTCCTCTTTTACATTCCATTTTTTCCCATACTCTTTCATAGTCACTATTTTTATTATTCTATTTTTTTCTCACTATTGGTTGTGACACATTCAGTTTCTATTTTGTTGGTAATGAACCTAGAGATTCAACATGTCTTACAATTTATTAAAATCTAACATAAATATTTTAAAAAATTTCCAGGCAATACAAAAACTTTAAAATATCTTAACTATGTGTATCCCCATCCTTTTGCCTTTGAGCTACTGCTGTGCTTTAATTATGTATGTAATATAATTGTATGTGTTTATTAGTATTTAATATCTGTCATGCAAAGATGGGCTCGATAAAGGACAGAAATGGTATGGACCTAACAGAAGCAGAAGATATTAAGAAGAGTGGCAAGAATACACAGAAGAACTATACCAAAAAGATCTTCACAACTCAGATAATCATGATGGTATGATCACTCACCTAGTGTCAGACATCCTGGAATGTGAAGTCAAGTGGGCCTTAGGAAGCATCACTACAAACAAAGCTAGTGGAGGTGATGGAATTCCAGTTGAGCTACTTCAAATCCTAAAAGATGATGCTGTGAAAGTGCTGCACTCAATATGCCAGCAAATTTGGAAAACTCAGCAGTGGCCACAAGACTGAAAAAGGTCAGTTTTCATTGCAATCCCAAAGAAAGGCAATGTCAAAGAACGTTCAAACTACCGCACAATTGCACTCATCTCACACGCTAGTAAAGTGATGCTCAAAATTCTCCAAGCCAGGCTTCAGCAATATGTGAACTGTGAACTTCCAAATATTCAAGGTGGTTTTATAAAAGGCAGAGGAACCAGAGATCAAATTGCCAACATCTGCTGGATTATCGAAAAAGCAAGAGAGTTCCAGAAAAACATCTACTTCTGCTTTATTGACTATGCCAAAGCCTTTGACTGTGTGAATCACAATAAACTGTAGGAAATTCTTAAAGAGATGGGAATACCAGACTATCTGACCTGTCTCTTGAGAAACCTGTATGCAGGTCAGGAAGCAACAGTTAGAACCAGACATGGAACAACAGACTGGTTCCAAATAGGAAAAGGAGTACGTCAAGGCTGTATACTGTCACCCTGCTTATTTAACTTATATGCAGAGTACATCATGAGAAACGCTGGGCTGGAAGAAGCACAAGCTGGAATCCAGACTGCCGGGAGAAATATCAATAACCTCAGATATGCAGATGACACTACCCTTATGGCAGAAAGTAAAGAGGAACTAAAGAGTCTCTTAATGAAACTGAAAGAGGAGAGTGAAAAAAATTGGCTTAAAACTCAACATTCAGAAAACTAAGATCATGGCATCTGGTCCCATCACTTCTTGGCAAATAGATGGGGAAACAGTGGAAACAGTGTCAGACTTTATTTTTTGGGGCTCCAAAATCACTGCAGATGGTGACTTCAGCCATGAAATTAAAAGATGCTTGCTCCTTGGAAGGAAAGTTATGACCAACCTAGATGGCATATTAAAAAGCAGAGACATTACTTTGCCAACAAAGATCCATCTAGTCAAGGCTATGGTTTTTCCAGTAGTCATGTGTGGATTTGAGAGTTGAACGACGAAAAAGGCTGAGCGCTGAAGAATTGATGCTTTTAAACTGTGGTGTTGGAGAAGACTCTTGAGAGTCCCTTGGACTGCAAGGAGATCCAACCAGTCCATCCTTAAGGAGATCAGTCCTGGGTGTTCACTGGAAGGACTGACGTTGAAGCTGAAACTCCAATACTTGGCCACCTGATGGGAAGATTTGACTCATTGGAAAAGACCCTGATGCTGGGGAGGATTGGAGGCAGAAGGAGAAGGGGACGGCAGAGGATGAGATGGCTGGATGGCATCACCGAGTCAATGGACATGGGTTTGGGTAGACTCCAGGAGTTGGTGATGGACAGGGAGGCCTGGCGTCCTGCAGTTCATGGGGTCGCAGAATCAGACATGACTGAGCAACTGAACTGAGCTGAATATGTATACAGTTTAATTACAAGTGATGTTAAATGTAAGTTTATAATCCCCAAAGTCATTATTATTATTCACATTTTCAACAGAGAAAATTCATTTGGTTTAACCTACCTGTTTACTTTTTTTTTTAAATAAATTGTATTTTAGAATAGTTTTAAATTTACAGAAAAGTGGCAGTGATGGTACAGACAATTCTGTATACCTTACACCCACTATGCCCTGTTGATAACAATTTATATTACTGAGGTATATCTATAACAATTAAAGAACCAACACTTGTACATAACTATTAACCATACTTCACTTTTTATTTGGTTCCCATTAGTTTTTTCCTAATGTTCCTTTTCTGTTCCAGAATACTACATTTAGTCATCTCATCTTATCTAGTCTGTGACAGTATCAAATTTTCCCTTTTTTGGACGACTTTGAGAGTTTTGAGAACTGGTGTTTTGTTGAGTTCAGTATACCCTCCTTTACACACATTCTCCTTTCTCTGACTCACTCCCTTTCTTCCTCACTCCAGCTTCCCCTGCCAGTGTGTTTCCTAGCAAAGTGACAACATGCAAGTTTTTGCCTCTGGCTTTGTCTTCTAGAAAATCTGGGCTAAGACCCTCTTGTTCTAGGTAGCAGATCTTTGAAATCCCCACTGAAAACCTGGGATGTTCATCATATCTTCTGCTAACTGGCAGGTCTGAGTCCAACTTTTGTTCCTGCAACCCAGTGAGAAGCTATCAACAGTTCTACACTTTCTCATCACTTGCTTCAGTCAAAAAGTCTCAACTGGCAAACATCTCAATGAGAAAAGGGATGCCAAATACTGGGCTCAAATTCCTGGCTTCCCCTTCTCTTTGAGATCTTGCTTCTAGAAATCTTCTGTTGCTCTTTAATGCCATCAAACAGTTTAAAAGATTGTATATATGTGTGTGCGTGTGCGCATATATATATATATATTTCTGTCTCCTTTTCTAGTTATTTTCAGCTAGAAGCTTGGTCTGGAAAAAAGTTACCCCTCCACCCAACCACTCATTCCAGGAAGCAGAACTCACAGGCTTGTGTTTTAATAGGAAACCACAGGGTATTGCTGAGAAACTGCTGTTTCCTCATAAACTCCCGCAGGCCCCCGTCCCAAGAGAAAACAAAATGGGACTCTGTCCTCTCAAGTGATTCTCCTTTTATTTGTTTTTTTCCCCCTCAATGCCTGTTTTCTAACAGCTCTGTATGTTTGTATATTTGGTTGAAGGTAGCTTCAGCACAATTTTTCCTTACCTCATGCAGCTGGATCTTTCAGTTGGAGAATTTTTAGACATGCAGGAAAAATACAACCAGAGCTAGTCCTAGGAACAACTGCAAGGGAGATGGAGGTGAAGGCATGTATCTCAAAGAAGCTTTCCTGACTGTCTCCTCACCCCATCACCCAGAGACCTTCCCCTATCCTTGTGTCAGCTTGACTTTTTTCATAAATATTGACTTCATTTCTCCATTTCACAAGGACTCAGTTACTATATGTGCATCAGCTATTATATAGTATTGCCCTCTGGTGGTACAGAACTGTTAGCCCTCTAGTGAATGTATCCAGAATGCTGCTGTTCTGAGAACTTGGTCAACAAAGGAGATGGCAGAACAATTCAGAAAAACGAGAAGGCTGCCAAGTCTCATATCTTACAATGAATCTTATCTCCTTGCTCTCTTGCCCTAACTCATCTGGGAATCTGGTAAACAGTACCTATTACAACTGTTTCTGAATTAAAAGTCAATTGGTAACAGGCAAGAGGCCATTTTGGCTTCTCAGATTTTTAACAATTCTTCAGGGATGGCTGTATGTTGAGAAGATAGGGGTGATCTGGAGACCAGGGTTTGTCTAATTTCAGAATGATTCTTGTATTATTCAAAGCAGACTAACTGCTGTGACAAGTAAGGAATGCATTTCAATGCTTTACACAATAAAGTTTATTTCTTGCTGTGCAATGTCCATCATCAGTTTACCTGACCAGGTGACTTTTCTACATGGCTCTCCTCCACATTATGTCACAGGGACCTGGACTCCTGTCTTACTGAAAAGTAAGTCCTCTTCAGAGAACTCTTCAACAGCCAGTAGACACGAAAAGTAACCCCTGGAGGGTTTCTGGGTCAAACAAGGAATCTGTATCCATCACTTCAACCCCTCCTGGGGTGTCTACTGGCCAGAATCCAGTCGCCTGACTGCCCCCACCTGCAAGGGAGGCTAGGAAGTATAGCTCAGTGCTTGCCACAGGCCTCATTTGTATGTATATGTGTATGCATTTGTTTTTCTGCCTTCTGAAGAAAAAGTAAAAGCAATATCTTTGCTTTTGCCCAAGAGCCCCTAAACCTTCTTGGGTTTTTCACTCCTCAGTTTTCTCAAACCCTGAATTAACAGCAGCACTGGAAATGGTTTGCTCAGGCTTTTAAGACTGGAAGGAAAATTAAAGTTCTAAATTAAAACATGGAATATTTTCCTGGTCCTGAGTGAAGTCTAATCAGCCAACATTATTTTAATTTATTTTCTATTAAGGTAACATTGATTTATAATATTATGTAAGTTTCATGTGTACCACACTGTATTTTTACTTCTGTATACCCTACAGTGTCCTTACCTCCAAAAACTGAGTTTCCATCCATCACTATAAAGTTGATTCCCTTTACCCATTTCTCTCCCTCCCCTTACCCCTATTCCTCTGGTAAGCACTATTCTATTCTCTGTATCTATCTCTGTATCTGTTGTTTTCACTTGGTTTGATTAGGTCACTTATTTTGGGTTTTTTGTTTTGTTTTTTAGATTCCACATGTAAGTGACCATATAGTGCTCATCTTTCTCCATCTGACTTATTTTACTAAGTATAATGCTCTCTAGGTTCATCCATGTTTTGCAAATCAGCCCACATTATTTTTTAACTAAACTTTTTCACTGAAGTTAATATAATACTAAAAAATGAAAAGAACCCATAAGTAACCAGTTGGTGAATTTTCACAGGGTCAATACAGCCATGTAACTATCACCCAGATCAAGAAATAAAAAATGAACATGACCACGATCTCAGAAGCTACCAAGTAAGGGTTGGGGAGGATTTCTTAGTGATGAAGTAATTCTAGCAGCACTGAGTTTGGGCTATGATGCCTCCTCCATTAAATATTAGCTCCAAAGTTGAGAAGAAGATGAAGCAGCCTGGGTTCTGCCCTCCCCTTGATTCTAGCCATGAGAATTACCTTTGGCAGGTCACTTCCCCTCTATCTGTCTCTTTCTCCATGTGCACAATGGAAGGCTTGACTAGCAAGCCATGAAGGGCTCTCAAGCTGAAACAATGAGGCTTCAAGACTTGCCACAAACCCCACAGGATGGGGTGTGGTGGGGGCAATACATGATAGATCACGAAGGAATCCCTGGGTTAGAGATGCTCAAGTCCCAAGCTGTCCCCAGACCTGATGGAAGCCACCTCCACTGAGTCCTCCAGATTGACATCCTGGGCGCAGGTCACCACTGCTCTGTTACAAACGGTGTCCACGCAGCTGGTGTTCAAGGTTTTTTGCCTTAATTCAGTTCTGTGTGTACTGTGAGGGGTGCTTGGAGGGCCACGGGGGTGTACACATAGCCTGTGTGGCTCAGTTGGTCAGTTGTGTCTGACTCTTTGCAACCCCAAGGACTGGGGCCCACCAGGCTCCTCTGTCCATGAAATTTTCCAGGCAAGAATATTGGAGTGGGTTGCCATTTCCTACTCCAAGGAACAGCCTGGGGCTAAGGATTTCAGAATATGGACTTAGACAGACTTGGGTGCAACTCTGACTTTACCACAGACTATGTGACCTTGGATGAGGCATTTAATCTCCTTGAGACTCAATGTCCTTATCTATGAAATTCAAAGGATATAATCACCTATCTTAAAAGTTATTGTGCAGGTGACATGAGCTAATCTCTGTAAATATGCTTGGCATCTGCCTGGAATCTACATGCTAGTAAGTGTTAGTTGGGAGAAGTGCCCTTCCATGCTAATCCTCCAACAAGGGTGCTGTAATTCTTCCCCCATGACAAAGGGTCAGAAACATGTAGCCTGGAACAGGGACCTAGGAGGATATAGGTTTGTTCTGCAGCAAAGTCCAGAATAGTCACCTTTATTTTCTCTTACCACTCCCTCTGAACCCTCTCTCCCTGGTACTAGAACAATTCATTTCTCATGATTGCCAGAGTCATTTTATCCATAATAATCTCCTTGCAATTGAATCTGAGACCTGATAATAACCACTGATGTAATTATAATTAATAAGAATGCTTAGAACATGTAGAGCATTTTTTCTCCTATGTTCCTCAGAAAGCAGTGAGAAAAAACAGGCTTCCAGGTCTTGCAATCTTGGGCTTAAGTAATGGCTCCACTACCCACTAGCTGTGTGACCTTGTACAAGTGACTTAACCTCTCCGGATACAACTGAAAAATGAGGAGATGAGGCACACTTATTGTCAATTCAACCCTCCTTTCTTGGAGAGCCTGGAAAGTTCCCCAGGCTCCCTTGCAGGTAAAGTTATGGTTGGGAAGTCAGTCCTACTAGTTGGTGGTTCTCATGGGAGGTTTGGAGCTGAGGGAAGGAACCAATTCCTGCTGCCAAGGCATGCTTAGCTGTTGTGAGTTTAGAGGCAGTCAAGAAAGAGGGTCATCAGCTTCCGGCTGGGAGAAGTCATGTGACAGTAGCCATGTTGGCAGCTACAGCAGCTTCCTGATGTCTCAGCCATGTAGCGGGTCCTTATAGATATAGCTGTTATCACCCCTTTGCACATGCAGCTCTTACCGTAATCTAATTGGTACTTGATTTCTGGTACAAAAATCTCCTTTTGCTCAAAATACCTAGAACTTGTTTCCTGCACTGAATCTGACATAGGATGATGCTACTGCTAATTTTTTAGGATCACAAGGATTAGGCAAGCTATTAAATATAAAATACCTGTCACACAAGAAGTACTCAGGCAACAGTAGTCACTGATACTTACAATAAGACTGTGTAGGTGTTAAAATTTTGGGGAAACCAGTTCTGTAAATTGCATCTTGCCGCCCACTGATGTTAGCAGGATTTAACACACACACACACTCACATCCTGCACCCCTCCGCCTTTTTTTCCAAGCAGTCAGCAGGCATCTATAACAAGAGGAAAATGATCCTTGGCTAATGTTGCTTTCCCCTTATGTTCTCGCCAACAATTCATGTTGCCTTAAGAGATTAGGCCTTTTTATTGCTTGCCTCATTGCCCTGCTGTCTGCACCAAAGTTACGTCTTGGCTGGCTGGGCGTGTCCTTCTGATGGAGTCCAGGCCTGCTGCACAGAGAGCAAGGGGGTTATTTGATCTCCTGACTGTGGCTCTTACAAGTCCCATTGAGAGTGTGCTTACCCACAAAGCCCTGCTATGCTAATTGGCCCAGTGTAGCCCAAGAAGCAGAATTCCACCTAAAATGAGTGTTTTTTCTGGCAGGATTTGGCATTTGGGAGAAGGCAGCCTCTATGGGGACTCAGGGGTTAGCTCTGCAGCCCATCCAACACTTCCCAGACACTCAGAACCCCCATAGCTAATGGGCAGCAGCTTCTCAATTAGGGTAATGAGGGGTCATGGGGGAGGATCCCCTACCTCCAGACAGATTTTCATGCAGCATGGACTAAAGTCCTGGAATACAAGAAAACTTCTCTGATTGGACATCTCTCAAAATGGATCCAGAGCCTGATATCTTGCCCACTAAGCACTGTTCCACAGACACTGCTGGTGGGAAGGCAGAAGAGCTATTCTCTCCATCTCTGTCTCACACATTTGTTTGCTTTTATTAAAAAGCTGGATGGGACTCTTCTCACTGTTAATTCTCATTATGGTGGGGGTGGTTTAGTTGCTAAGTCATGTCCAACTCTTGTGACCCTATGGACTGTTACCTTCCAGGTTCCTTTGTCCATGGGATTCTCCAGGCAAGAATACTGGAGTGGGTTGCCATTTCCTTCTCCATGGAATCTTCCCGACCCAAGAATCGAACGTGGGTCTCCGGCACTGCACGTAGATTCTTTACCGACTGAGCTATGAGCAAGGACAATTCTCACTGTAGCTCTTCCTAAAAAGGCAAAGTTATCCTTCAAAGACAACACAAAAAATCATTAGATTCTAGAGAGAGGATCAGATTCTGTCCCTTCCACTGATAAGAGCTTCACGAGAGTGGTTCCCCGACTGCAGGGCTCCATCATCACTAATCCTGCACCTCTGCTCCCAGCTCAGTCATTAACTGCCCAGTCTTCTTAGAAGATTTCACACCCTCCCTCCCAACTCCAAAACTCTTCAAACCTGCTTCAGGACTATGAGGTGCTGTTGATAGGACACTGAACTCACCACTAGGAACCAGTGTTTGTTTAAAACAACAAAGAAAAAACTCACTCTTTGAAAAAATGACAAAGATCCCCTTCCCTTTACCTGAGTCCTTATCTCTCTCTGTTGAAAGTTCTATCTCCTTTTTAAAAAGTAGAGTTCTTCAACTTTAGTATGCATGAGAATTATCAGAAGAAAACCACAATAAGGTACTATTTCACATCTACCAGGACGCTTACAATTAAAAAAAAAAAAACATAGAAAATAACAAGTGTTGGTGAGGCTGGGGATGGAACTGTGGTGCATGGGAATGTAAAATGGAACATGTGGTAGAAAATACTTTGGTATTCCTCAAAAAGTTAAACATAAAATCATAAATTACGACCCAGCAATTCCATGACTAGGTATATACACCAAAAAAATGAAAACAGGGACTTGAACAGATACTCAAAGACCAAAGTTCACAGAAGCATTATTCACAACAGCCAAAAGGTGGAGTGTTTGTCAATAATAGAAAAATGAATGGGAAAATAGCATGTGATACATCCATGAGATGGAATACTATTCAGTCATTAAAAGTAATGAAGTTATGATACATGCTACACTGTGGATGAAACTGAAAATACTTACATTAAGTGCAACAAGTCATACACAAAAGGACACATATTGTATGATCTCCCTTACATGAACTATCTAGAAGAGCTAGAACCTATGTCTCTATAAAACCATAGAGACAGAGAATAGATTAGAAAAGATTACCAGAAGTTTGGGGAGCTATTGCTTAATGACTACAGAACTTCCATTTGTGGTGATAGAGAAGTTTTGGAAACATATGGTCATGACTACACAACAGTGTTGATGTGATTAATACCTGTACAGGATTATTAATTTAAAAATGGTATAAATGCTGAGCTTCCCTAGTGGCTCAGTTGTAAAGAATCCACCTGCCAATGTGGGAGACACAGGTTCCATTTCTGGCCTGGGAAGATCCCACATGCCTAGGAGCAGCTAAGTGCGTGCACCACAACTACTGAGCCTGTGTCCTACAGCCCGGGGAGCTTCAACTACTGATTCCACGTGCCACAACTACTGAAGGCTGTGTGCGCCCTAGAGCCAACCCTCTGCAACAAGAAAAGCCACCGCCATGAGTAGCTCCAATTTCGCCACAAGTAAAGAAATGCCCCCGCAGTAACAAGGCAGAGCATGGCCAAAAGTGAATAAATAAAATTATTTTTAAAATGGTTTAAATGCATATTTTATGTTACATTTTACCACAGCTTTTTAAAAAAAAAAAAAAAAAAAGAATTACCTGAAGAGCTTGCTGAAATTCATATTCCTGAAATCCACTCCCAGACTTGAGTCAATAAGTCCAGGTTGCGTCCCAAGATGTGTCTTTTTAATCGTATTCTCAGATCCGAGAACCTGACCCACGCCTGGTACCTTTGCGGTAAACTTTTTCCCGTGAGCAGTTTTATCACACCAGTTGGCCGTTAGGCACTTCTGCCGCAAAATAAGTAAGGTCAAGTAAGTGACTGGTTTCAATGTCGTAAAAGATAGTATATACGAGGCCGCTAAGAGAAGGCAATGGCACCCCACCCCGGTACTCTTGCCTGGAAAATCCCATGGACGGAGGAGCCTGGTAGGCTGCAGTCCACGCGGTCGCTAAGAGTCGGACACGACTGGGTAACTTCAGTTTCAATTTTCCTTTCCTGCATTGGAGAAGGAAATGGCAACCCACTCCAGTGTTCTTGCCTGGAGAATCCCAGGGGCAGTGGAGCCTGGTGGGCTGCCGTCTATGGGGTCGCGCAGAGTTGGACACGACTGACGCGACTTAGCAGCAGCAGCAGCAGTCATTCATAACGGTCTTCCAGAGCACTGATGATTGATTCTTTTGGCTAATTTAGATCTAACTGTTTCCTAATACCATCTTTATCAAATTTATCATGCAAATTTTTTTGGTCGTGGGGCTCAGCATGTGGGATCTTAGTACCCTCATGAGGGATTGAACCCAGGCCCCATGCTGTGGAAGGACCAAGGACTGTCAGGGCATTCCCTATCTTGTGATATTAGAAGTTGGGGGCAAAAAAAGAATGGGGCACTTCCTACCTGCCCGCCCCCTCATAAGTGGTTACATGATTTGGTATAAGTTTCTTGAAAATGGTGGGAAAAAATTTGCTATTTAATAGTAGGTAACACGACAGAGGGACTTCCCTGGTGGCTCAGATAGTAAAGAATCGGCCTGCAATATGGGAGACCTGGGTTAGGAAGATCCCCTGGAGAAGGGAAGGGTTACCTACTCCAGTATTCTTACTTGGAGAATTCCATAGACAGAGGAGCCTGGCAGGCTACAGGCCATGGGGTCACAAAGAGTTAGGCACAACTAAGGGACTTTCACTTCAACATGATGTAGACAGAATTTTGGTACTAGCACAGAATTTACCTTAGATGATTTGGTGAAACATAAAGACTGTACATGTGATGAAGCATTTAAATAGAGTCCAATATGTACTACCAGTTATATGAGCTAAACATATTGATTAAGAAATTGCAGAAACTCTTATCTATTTGTTTCTAGGGAAATTTGAAGAGGTTTATATCAGATTTTTTAATATTGTAAAGAACTGCATCATCTGACATTAGATCCTGAACCCTTAGTGATCAACTTTGAGAAAGGAAGATCTCTAAGATATATCCAGGTATCACTGTAATCATAAACCTACACACATTTTGGGCTACCTAGGTGGCACTAGTGGTAAAGAACCCAGCGCCAATGCAGGAGAAGAAACGCTGTGTTCCATCCCTGAGTCAGGAAGATCCCCTGGAGGAGGGCGTGGCAACCCATGCCAGTATTCTTGCCTGGAGAATCTGATGGACAGAGGAGCCTGAAGGGCCACAGTCCATGGGGTCGTGAAGAGTCAGACACGACTGAAGCAACTTAGCGCGCGCGCGCGTGCACACACACACACACACACACACACACACACACACACATTTTAAATGTATTCAAATAGTTTTTGTATTTTTATTTTCCACAATAAAATCTTTTAAAATCTTTATTATTAATTTTCATGTTTCATTATGTCTTTTTTAATGTCCTCTTTTATTTTCATTATTTTAGCTTTTATGTTATTTCAATGGCGAATTCACTGTGCAGTGAAACTTCCAGCAGCAAAGATTCTTAGTAATATTGAAAGAAGACAGCATGACCAACTCCAGGAGGTAGTTGGAACCCAAATCATCCCCTGCTCCTGGCTTTTGCCAGACTGAGCAGAAGAGCCTTTCTGGAGTAGTGCAGGCTGGAGAAGAATACAAGACAAGGTTCTAAGTGCTGGTATGACATCTTAGTCCAGACTGTATCTTCTAAGTGGTAGAGAATAACAGAATACTTTGAGCAAGAGAGCCATGAGGTCAGATTTGCAGTGGGTTTTTTTTTTAATGTATGAAAAATTTTGTAAGAAGTGAAACAGAGTATAATGAACCTCCCATGAGCCCATACTGAAATTGAACTTTAGGTTTTTTTTACACAACTACACTGCCATTATCACATCTCACACAATTAACAGTAGTTTCTTAATATCAAATATGAAGTTCATATTCAAATTTCTAAGATGGTCCCCAAAATGTTTTTATTTTAAGGTTGATTTGTGTGATTCGGGATTCCAATCAGGCCCACATATTACATTTGTGACTTTGTTTCAGAAAGATCACTAGAGAAGGTAGAGTTTGAAAGGCTCAAGTGTCCTGGTTTGGGAGAGAGGCCAAGCTGCATTGTTTTGGTTAAAATTACGGATGGGAGATTCAGGAGAGCAGGCTGGGCTGGGGTAAGAAAGCATGGGGTCTGAGCCCTGGGAAGGACCAGCCCTAGGAGTTGACAGGCACGGAACTCTTAGGCAATTTTCTAAGAGAGATGGAGGAGAGGTGCCTGTGGCCGCCGTGTCTGAGGGTCAGGTGACCAAGCATCAAAAAACGACCTTGACATTTGGTTCAGGGGGCCTGCAGTAACTCTGAGGACAGTTTCAGTGGAATAATGGGAGTACGGAGTCCTTTTGTGGTGCCGTGGGCACTGGGTGGAGAGAAGGATGAGGGATATGGACAGCTCTTTCAGGAAACTCTGCTGAGAAAGCACCAGAAAATAGGCCATGGTGAGAGAGGGATTCCTGGCAAAGAAGGATATCGTTAGGGACGGGAGGTCCATGAGCCTCTTAAAGGCTGAGGCCTGGGAAGGATCAGGATGGTGTGGATAAATAAAAACTGCCTTCTGGAGGACAGACTAGCAGTACATATCCAGCTCTTCAAAGTGGCTATCATATGGAGTTTCTCTCACAGAAACTGGTGCAAAGGACAGAATCAGAGGTGCACAACATGATCTAGGAGGTTTGTTGTTGCTTTATCAATAACTTATTATTACTTATTAATTACTATCATTAACATGGATTCTCAACCTCAGCACTATTGACATTTGAGGTTAGATAATTCTCTGTTGTGGGATCTATCTTGGGCATCATGGGATGTTTAACAGCATCCCTAGCCTCTTCCCACTAGATGCCAGTAGCCACCACTCACCACAAGTGGTGACAGCCAAAAATGTCCGCAGACATTGCAAAATACTCCCTTAGGGAGGGGCAAAATTACTCAGTTTTTTGAGAATCACTCAATTAAAGCATGGTATGTCCATTTGGTGGCATTTACAGAGTCATAAGTATAGCTTTCAAGAGTCATTAAGGACATATTCACAAGTCCTTATAGTATCATATTGAGAAAACAAAAGTCACATCTGTACTTTTAAGTTCAAAAATAATACTAAATATATAAAATGCACATGCATCATACATGGCAAGGGGTGGGAAGGAAACAGACTAAAAACTAAATGAAAGCAACTTAGGATGGTAGGATGAGGAATCTGTTTTCAAATTTCCACTTTAAAAAAAACACAAAACATTTTCTACACTGAACACGAATGCTTTATATTAGTTTTTAACACAGTTTTGCCATGGACCTGGCAATTTATTTCAATGAAATTTATTATGGAATATAACAAAAGACACACAGAAAAGTGTCCAAATCACAGGTGTATGGCTTGGTGGATTGTCACTAAGTGGACACACCTGTGTAACCAGCACCCAGCTCAGAAGGAGAATGCCAGCAGCCCTTCAGAAGTCCCCCTGTCTTTCCCTCTGGTCACCACTGCTCTCAAAGATGACCTGCTTCCTGATTTAAACACCACAGATTCCATTTCCTATTTTAAAATTTTCTATAGATGGTTTTGCACGCAGTGTGAACTGTTTTCCTGTCTAGCTGCTTTTGCTCAATGTTGTTGGTGAGATTCACCCACAGTATGGAGTGTAGTTATAGTATATTATAATGAGCATAGAGAGATTTTAAATCATAAGGCTATTTGTCAAAAGATGGCAGATGGACACTGTTAAAAATCTGAATGCTTTCACTTCCCTGTGAGGGCTCTAACAGTGCTTCTTCTAGGAAGTTGGTCATGTCTTCTGGCCCCCATCCCACTCCCCTGAAAGTTCTCTCTCCCAGTTGCTACTTCAGGTCTTGGATGGATCTGTGCCAGTCCCACCAGGCCCTGGCTCACTCGCCATCACCGATGACACATATTTGGTGCCTGAATTCCTTGAAGAAGAAACCAGTCAGACAGGGTGGGTGGGAAGGGGGCGTGTGTCTCTTGCACAAGACTGAAGATGGCAGGAAGTGGGGCCATGGGTGTCCAGGATAGGGTCAGCGCCTCCTGAAGGGAGAGTCTTCACTCCTGTTCCTGAAGTGACGATGGCTGACATGCCACCGGCAGAAAATCAGAAGTTTCCCAGCAAAAGCAGCCTCATCTGTCTGCCTGGCTTGTCACATTCCTCAGCGCCAAGCAGCCCCTGGGCACTTCTCTACTTGTCACACCAGCTCTATAAAGGTGGGGCTATCATGAGTTCCCATTTTATCACCATGAGCCTGAAATGGAGAGAAGTTAGCTTGTGTAAGAGCCCAATCTGGGCCTTGAGCTTAGGTCTGTGTGGACCCCAGGATCACCCCATCAAGGCCACTCCCTACCGTTTTCATCACTGGCTGACATAGGAAGAGGGGAGTTGTATCTCCGTCTCCAGTGATGGATTCAGTCTGGCGGCCTGGTCCCAGCCAGCTATAACATCAGGTGAGCCATTATCTCTGATGATGCTCCCATGGGTTTAATCATACAACAGGTAGGTAGCTCAATATCTCTCGCTTCAAGCCCTACCTCCTCCAACCAGCGGGAATCTCTGGAAAAATGTTCTGGGGGAAAACAGAGGCATTTTTACGACTCTCTCCTCACCTAAACCCGCTGGGCCAGGACAGAGCACAGACCCTTGGGCTCTGACCATTACCCTACACTTTGGACCCAGCCGCCCCTGGCTTTGATGTTGTCTTGGTAAATGTCCCCCAGTCACCAGTGGGCTCTGATCTCTCCAGCACCTAATAATTCAAACAGCCTGGGGCAGTGAGCAGCTAATCAGCTGGACAGGCCTTGCAGCTGCACATTGAGGTTGAGGGAAAAGGGGGTGCTTCTCTTCTTAGGGTCCTCATTCCACAACCTGATGGCCATGGCAGACGCCCCTGTCCGCCGGCCCCGGGGTGAGGTTAATTCTCTCAAGGACCCGTGTGGGGAGGTGCCTGGCTGTGGTGGCCGTTACACAGTTTGAATCATGGCTGTCCCGGCCAGGCCATCGGGTGGAAATTAAAATTTAATTTAGACAGTCCTGTCTCTGCGGCCCTGGTGGCCGTCGTCTGGGTGATTGACTGGCTGGTTTCTTTCACCTTTGCACGCCTTGGGTTTTTACTGGCGGAGGAAATGAAGGCTGAACTGGGGCAGGAAATTCCATGTACACAGGTGTTTCTGGTTAGCCCCATGCACCTCACCCAGGGGCACAACTGGGGGCCAGGGATGACTGTGTGAGCCCGGGGGCCTCTGTGGTGCAGCAGCTGTGGCAGCTTCACATTTAGAGAAGGCTGGGCAGGATGATCAGGGCCACAGGGCAGACAGAGGCATCCACAAATGGGCCCCCAACTGGTCCTAGGAGCCCAAAGACCGTCTGCCACTGCATCGGCACCTTAGTAAGAGCCACCTCGGCCCCTGTGCCCGCAGTGGGTGGCTGGTGGCACCAGGCCCTGACCTGGGAGATTAGCAGCGCCCTGAGGTGGTGTTTACACGTTGTAGCCAGCACTTCATGTGGCTGACCTGCCCCCATTTTCACATCTTCTGAAGGGCTTAGAGATCCAAAAAGCATGCCTTCCCTTGCTTAAAGGGTCCCTGGAGGGATGGAGGAGGGCGGCCTTGGGCTTGGTCAGACACAGCCATCTGCAGGCTTCTTTCAGCTGCTGAAGAAGTAGTGTTCTTCATCCCATAATTATCTCCATTCTGCCATCTGGACACTTCCACCATTACTCATTCATTGTCCTGGGTAAAGGCACTCAGGGCTTCTGTTAAACTCAGAGTGCACCAGGAGGGAGGAAAGCACATGCTGAAAAATGACACAGGGAGATACCCTCCCTGCACCTCAGTTTTCACATCTGTAAAAAGAGAATTAGACCCAGGGTCTTCTGCTGGGTTGGCACATAGATAAATAAGAGGCCATTCATAGAACATCGGGCCCGCAGTGGGTAACTAGTGCACAGAGAATATTCACACCACTCTCAACTGGGCTCTAGCCCCTGGGAACATGTTTGAGGGTATCATTCAAAAGGAAAAATATTTTACAAATAGGTTAGAGTATTATTTTAAGCCACGAAATTAAAAGATGCTTGCTCCTTGAAAGAAAAACAAACCTAGACAGCATATTAAAAAGCAGAGATATCATTTTGCCAACAAAGGTCCATATAGTCAAAGCTGTGGTTTTTCCAGTAGTCATATATGGATGTGAGAGTTGGACCATAAAGAAGACTGAGCACCGAAGAATTGATGCTTTTGAATTGTGTTGGAGAAGACTCTTGAGCATCCCTTGGATAGCAAGGCTGTCAAACCAGTCAATCCTACAGGAAATCAACCCTGAATATTCACTGGAAGGACTGATGCTGGAGGTCCAATACTTTGGCCACCTGATGCAGAGGCAACTCATTGGAAAAATCCTGATGATGGGAAAGATTGAGGGCAAGAGAAGAAGAGGACGACAGAAGATGAGATGGTTGGATGGCATCACTGACTCAATGGACATGGATTTGAGCAAACTTAAGGAGACAGTGAAGGACTGAGAAGTCTGGCCTGCTGTAATTAATGGGGTTGCAAAGAGTTGGACATGATTTAGCAACTGAACAACAATAATTACTTTAAGCACACAAACATACACAAATGGAACCAATGGAAATGCCCATCACTGGTTATACATTGAGGTATGTCATTAATGAACAGCCAATAAGATCAGTATGACAAGTATGAAGCCAAGTCACATGCTCAGGAAATAGCTGAAGAAATCAAGTCTACACCTCTAATTAAGATTGTGGGAAAATGCATGACAAGTATGAAGAAGACTGGAGGGAGATGTGAATAATTGCTTACTTATATATATTTAAGTCATTCAATATTTAAATGCATAATAAAAATTAAAATTAAATAAGCACAGAGATAGATATGAATGTGTCTACGTTATCGAGTTTCTTCTAGTATGAGAGCCAATGTCCTGAGTCCAGGACACAAAGTATGTGATTACAAAGGCTGGAGAAAAGCCTGAAGCTAGAGCCTCACCAACACATAGGACACAGAAGCGTGCTCATCAGAATGAGTGTGGCCACCAGCGTGAGTTTCCAGGGTTAGGGGGGGAGTCCTGAGGGAAATGGGGCTTAACCCTCATCAGTCAGCCTCCTTTCACAGATCAGGATCCCCACATATATCCCCTGCCCTTGTCGCTTAGAGAGGGTCCTGGCCCGGTCCTCAAGATTCCGACCGACCCGCGGCTGCCTCTAGCGGTAGGGTAGGGGAACTGCATTTTTATTGCTGTTCGGCTTTCCGGGTCTGGGCAGTACTATGGAAAAGACCTTGTTGTTTTGAGTGAAGCATAAATGAATGGCTGCTGTGTGGGACCAAGAGGATTGGAAGGTGGAGGGAGCTTAAACTGAGAGCTCCTTGCCTTGTCTTCGGACCCCAGCCTGCTGAGCTGCAAGGCACAGAGGATGGGCGTCTCTCTCCCTCAACAGACTTCCCATAGTTCAAGTCACAGCTTCATTCTCCTAGCAAAAACCTGACCAGTCCAGTCCTTGTCTGAGCTCAGAGCCCTTCTAGAATCTGGCTGTGGTCCTGGGTCCCTCACCCTTTCTCTGTTGCACCTCCCTATCCCTCCAGGCTTTCATAATGGACCTCAGTTCTTTCTTATTGAATTGCCTTGGATGCAAAATAATGGTTGGAATAGGAGCAATGGTTTGTGAATTTCAACTCCTTACTTGTAAATATTTCTACAGCTTTCCTCCCCTCTCCCTCCCACCTCTTCTTCCCCACCCCACCCCACCCAACAGACAGGAATTACTAGCCAGTAATTCACAACCCCTCCCTTTGCATCTCCTGCTCCTCTTGTGGTTATCAGGATGGTAACTGCAGGGAGTAAGCCTGGCTCTGACCTACCTTCCAGACCTCAGACCCCACAAGCACCATCAGATAGGAGGCTTGTCATCTTGGAAAGAAAGGCAAAAAAAGATAACTTCCAAATGTTGAGCACTTGCTGTAGGTCAAACATCCTGCTAAGTGTGGCATCCACCCATCTCCTCCTCCCAGACACCTTAAGAGACAGGTATTTCTGCTTTAAAGATGAAAGAAACTGAGGCTGGGATAGGTAGTAAGCGGTAGAGCTGAGATCCAGACGTTGGCTATCTGACTTCAGAGTCTAGGCTTTTCTTTGCTCTAAATCCCTTCACTGAACCTTCTCTTTTGTCTGTGGAATTCTAGGAAGTGTCGGTTCTGTTTCTCATCAGCAGGGCCTCCTGTTCCCCGTGAAGCAGGGTCTCTGGGCATTTGCACATCATCCCTAGAGGGGAACCTTGGGTGTGCAGAGCCTTGTCTCAGGATCCAAAAGGTCCAGAAAGTTGGAGTCAGAGGCCTTCTGGCCCCTCTCCCCACCACATGGAAATGTCATTTGTAGTCAGCGGCTGTAGTTGGAGAACTGCTTTTTAGGTGCAGTGAGTCAAAGGACCACATGGAATCACTTTAGCCTGAGCCGGTGCTGGAGAGGCCCTGGCTCGTGGCCATGAATGGCGGCACATCCAATAATGCTGAACTCCAGGCGTGAGTGTTGCCAAGAAACCAGAGGGAGCTGGAGACTGACCAGCTCTCCCATTGCATGCCAAGGTCTTGCATGGTGCTGGACGTGTAGGTGCTCAGGAGCATAGTTTCCTATTCTCTGTTAGAGAAGGGCCTTGGTCCTGTGGGCTGAGGGTCTTGCTGATATTAAGAAAATGCCCTGTACTATGACCATCTTGGGGGATGGAGGGACCATAGGCCTCTGCGACTGAATGGAGCTTTGTGTAGGTTTCTGGGTCCGAAGAGGAGCCACAGCTTCCTCTGCATTTTCAGAGGTATCCAAGACCCACAAAAGGCCAAAGACCACACTATCCAAGAGACTGTAGTAGGAACAAGGGGGTTACACCATTCAGCATGCTCAAAGGTATAAGCCCATCCCTGGCACTGCTGGTGGGGGGAGATGTGCCAAGCTGGTGCAAGTATGTGAGGAAGGGGAGTGGGTACCCAGGTCAGGTTGGCTCTCTGAGCAGAATGGAGCTCCTCCTGACTCCCTTCCCACGCTGACCACACAGGCTGCAGAGAGCATACCCACCCCCCAGGCCTTTGGGGAAGATGGCCTCCCCCACCATCATCTGTGAACCTCATCTCCAAGCTTAGGGCTTCCTCCCCCAGTGGGGTTGCCCCCTCTCTGAGCTCCAATTTCCCCATCAGCCTGGGGCCGTATATCTTCTCCTCCTTTCTCCTGGCTGCTTTATAGCTTGCTGGAAACACCTTCCCTTAGCACTTCGAAATGTATCACTTGAAAGCATCTTAACGTTAACCAATGTGATTCTTTTTTAATTTGAAGGGGCTTATTTCTCCGAATGGCTTTCCTGATCATATAGGAGGGCATGCTCCCTAATATTAAACTTTTTCTTTATAAAGAGCAAAAAAATGACTCACATCTGTTTGATATTTAATTCAAATTGAATGGCAGGACAGGAACAAAATTACACTGCATAAGGCCATAAAGCGTGATGTTTAAAAGGGCCAAACATACCAAACCTACATGTCAGAAAATTTGAAATGACACAGGATTGAGGGGATATGGCCTGGGCAATGGGGTGTCTCCTACCCAACAGCCAGAGAGGTGGTAGTCAAGCTGGGAGAAGGTGAGAGGTGGGAGAGGCTCATGATGCACTGGAGGACTTTGTAGGGACAGGTTTCTAGCCACATATGAGTTTGGGGGTGGTGATGCCATCTAGAAACTAATGCTAGTTGCTCTGGGTTGACGGGTGGTCTGTCTCGAGCCTCCCAAGGGGCTGCTGGGTAATGCTCACACACTGCCTGGGGGACCAACCAGGCACTACCCCGCTGTCAGCGTCCAGCAGGCCTTGGGGTTTGCCTACAGCTCAGAGACTGAGTGGAAAACCCCTCTGCTGATCAGTAAACCAGAGACTCCAGTATCCTTTGTCTAAAGGGGATGAGAAATGGGGTGGGGCCCAGAGAGCTGTGCTTTCCTTCCTCTAAATGCCCGGCAATCTGTCACCACCCCAAACTCTTAAAGAGTTCCCAGGAAAGAAGTGAACGTGGTCTCCTACTTGTCACCCCTGTTGCAGAGCCCCAGCACAAGCAGTCCAGTTGTGAACCATATCTGGTGACATCTGCGAGACGGGCATTGACAACAGGGCTCTGCAACCGGAGCTTGACCGGAGCTGATCGGGTGCCCCTTGGTGAGTGTACAGGGAGGAAGCAGGTGGGGAGAAGAGTAAGGATCTAGAAGAAAGCAGATGCTGGCTCCCTCACTCAGCAGCTGCAGTCACTTGGGCATGCATCGCCTCTCTCAGCCTTGGTTTCTTCATCTGTTGCATGAAATGGTTTAACATCTTCATAAGGTTATTTTGAATTTCTAATGTTTTAAATCTAAACACACATTCACGTTTTAGGGGGCGGGGGCTGTATCTAAATCCTTCATTCTTTCTATTTAGATTATTTCTTTGACTCTCAATAGTGCTGTATAGAAACTACACTTTTTAAATCAATGAACAGATATTAAAGTTTTGCTCTTGTATTTTTTAACCTGACTTTACAATCTGCATTTTACTGTTTTTTTTTTTTATTGATAGGTCTGTGGGTGTAGCTATAGTAGAAGCATCTATCTCTATGTTATCTTTTTTTCTTTGTTTTGTTTTCAAACATTCATGCTTTTAAGTACCAAAGCATTGTACAGCTTTCTTAGGATAGTTACTCTAATCCCTCTAGGGCTTCTGTACAGTAGCATCTTTATTTCCAAGGCATTTTCGCATCAGTTATTTTGTGTCTCTGGCCCACAGCTAAGCACAAGAGGCTGGCGCTTTTTTCACACAATGGTGTGCTGGAGCTGTCTCATGCTGTCTTGTCAGATAGCATGTTGAACAAGTCACTATTAAATTGTTAAATTGTTAGACAAGTCACTTAAAAATTTAATTGCATGAACTCACAGTTAAATAAACTATATTATATACAAAGTTAACAAATAATCAAAACTCACAGCTTCCTAAATATTTTATTGTATTTTAGTATATCTATGCTCTTGTAAATTGTATCTGTATGATGGAAATGCTATGAAAGGGTGTGCTCACTGTGCGTCTCTTTCCAAATCCAAGTTCAGTGATGTCATCTTGATACCTTGAAACTGACTACAGTTGGAGAATGTACACTGTGGAAACCAGAGATTGGTCAACACTACAACCAGACTTCACCAACCGCTCAGAGAGCCAGTTGTTGAACATTAAGCCGCACATCCCCGATTGTTGAGACTGGCAAAGTGAGGCATGTGGAACTTTTGGTGACTCTTACGGCCACAGTGAAAGTCCTCCTCTCACCTCACTGCTTTCTCCATCAGACTTAGCTCTCCAGCATTCCCAGGACCTTGTATCCAGGGTGCACAGCATTTTGTTATCCAGAACACTCTGGTCTTTTCCGAATGTCCCCTAACATTCCTCTTATGAGATCTCCTTGGCTTCTGAATTTCTCCTCAATTGAGCCAAAACATCCACTCTGGTTTGTAAAGCATGCTGAGACTCTCAAGTGAAGGTATTCTCTCTTTCTTTAGCTGAAAGGAGCAAAACTCACAGCTCATTATTACCCAGCAGTTTTCTAACCAACACATTATCTGAAGCGCTTGACAAAGCCCAGAGGCAGGCGTGTGCGTGTGAGTATGTGTGCATGCGTGCGTGTGTGTGTGTGTGTGTGTGTTGGGGAAGGAGAAGTCAGACCACAGGAGGCTTTCCTGATGATGCAGCTTGAAGTCTGCACAGCAACCGCAGACCCAGGGGAAGAGGAATGTAAAACCGAAAGATGGAGCCCCCTGATGACTAGCTTCCCTCTCGAGCCTCCACCAAGTGCCACAGGGGACCATGTGTTCCTCAGTAATGAGGCCCAGCACTGGTTCTGAAAGCCTCCAATGTCAAGCGTCCAGCTTGCCTGCTTCCAGGGATCCTGGGTCAGAGTTCCAGCGTGGGAGCCCTACACTGCATATACATGTTTCCGAGAAGTAAAAGCGTTAGTGGTCACGTTGCACCATGGATGCTTCTAGAAACAGAAAAACCTGTTGGACTCTTCTCATTCTGATCAATAAGTTGTCAAAATGCATGTTAACCTTTTAACCAGCATCTTTGTTGTGGTTTGATCTGTTTCTCAAAGCCTCATTCCCTATAGGTCTGCTTTTACCCCATGCAAACTCTTGAAGTCTATAGACACTTACCAAGGACCTACTGTGTGCCAGATGGCTGTTTGATCTGCAGACAGCTGCTGTCAGGGCTCTGCTGAGGGTGGTGCCAGCAGAATACAGAGCACACAGCAAGTATATATATGCCCAGCTGAGAAAATAACTTTTGTTCCATGGATCACACCTGGAAATCCCCTCTGAGTGTCCCAACACTGTCTTGGAACTGGAGGGAGCTGGCTCTTTGTGGAGAAACGTCAAGGAGGCTTATGGGAGGGAAGAATGTTTAGGGATGGGTGGTAGTTAATGTTGAATAAGAAATGGCTGGCATTTACTGAGCATTTCCAAGGAAGGTACTGAGATCTTATAAAGGCTGTGTGTTTCAGTCTTCACAGAGGTGGAGTAGGTACTAATAGTGTCCCCATGTTATATATGAAGGAAAATGGCCTGGGAGAGGAAGGCAGTTTCAGGGTCAGTAAGTGGAAGGTGGTGGGGGTCTGGACCCTGCTCTACTGCCCTGCCTCTCAGGTGGGAGAGGAGGTGGGGTGTCAAAGCAGACATCCCAGCAGGACTGTGTGGTCCAGGCCAAGCCGCATCTGTTGCCCTGGAGATGTCGTTTGTGTCCTCCACCTTCCTTTCTTGCAGACTCCGAAGGTCACACAGGTTGAGGTGACAGTGGCGGAGGGGGATTTGTATTTGCCAGTTGCCTTCAAGACAACCCTGGGCAGTGGAGCCCTCTGTGCTGCGCCCCCACCCCCATCTCCTCTCCATTTTTGGTGGCCACCCTAGGGCTCCAGGGCCTCCCTGGTGGCTCACATAGTAAAGAATCTGCCTGCAATGGGGGAGACTCACGTTCAATCCCTGGGTCAGGAAGATCCCCTGGAGAAGGGAATGGCAACCCACTTCAGTATTCTTGCCTGGAGAATTCTACAAACAGAGGAGCCTGGTGAGCTATAGTCCATGGGATTGCAAAGATTTGGACACGACTGAGCGACCAACACTCTCACTTTCACTAGGACTTTGAGAGGGTGGGGGGCTGAGGGAACTGCGATGGGCCAACCCCCTGAGCGAGTTTTCTTGCTCCCCCTTCCCTCCTCTGCTCTGTCCTGCAGTGGAGTGGACCCTGCAGGCTGCAAATCCTAGGCTACTCATCAGCCTTTCTCCCATAGGAGAGGGAGAAGCCCGCATGTTTTGCACTTTCTCTGGGCACCTTGGGGAAGAGTATCTGGCAGGGGCTTCAGCTTCCTCTGGACAACTTCTGTTTCCAAGTTCCCAGCTTCTCGGGCAGTTCTAGCTCTGTGCCGCCCAGCACCTTCTCCGGTAACACGGTCTCTCAAAGGTGACCATGCAGCCCCAGGATAGGGGCTAGCAGCGGGAGCACTTCCTGTTCCTGTTGACCTCTGAAATGCAGTGCCTGTGTGGCTTTTCGGCCATTCCACTCCCCATGTGCACAATGTCCTGATTCACATTTTTAAAATACTCAGAGTGTTTTTTTTTTAATTTTCTTGACTGGATCCTGACTGATACCCTCCCTGGCACTCCCATCCCACCTCTCCCGCAAGCAAGGTGAACATAAGGGTCCATCTTCCCAGCCCATGGGAGCAAGAGGCCGATGAACGAAAGAATGATATCACAGCATCCTCATCCCTCAGAGAAGAATTACAGAAACCCCATGGCTGGCTGCCTGGCTGAGCTTTCTTTCCAAAGGCTCCTGTCTCTGCTTTATTCTGAAGATTCTCCACCCCCTACCTCCTGCCTCCACATCTTTAAAGGAAAGTGAGGCAGACGGCCCAGCTGGGCTTGCAGCAGTTGAAGTGCTTGGCTCAGAGCCGGGGCGTCCTGATGGCATTGCCCAGTACCTGCTCTCTGTAAGCTCTGTGTTAGGTAACACCAGAGGGGATCAGGGAAACAACAGAGGGGGAAGGAGAGCCCCCTCCACAACTCTAGATCCCACGGTTTCTCCCTCCTCTCCGGATTGTGGTTTGATTTTGACTCATAAGTGCCCTTTCTCAGATCTCTTCTTTCTTGTTCCCCAAGTGACTGGCACTGAGCCCTTTAAACAAGTAGGCATCATGGGGAAATGGAGGCAGAGATAAGAACAGCTTGATTGTGCTCACATTGCTGCGGGAACACACATTTTTGTGGCTCAAGCCCCCTTGCCAAATGGCAATATAAAGCCCTTTCAACTCACGTGAGTAAAGAAGAAAATAATTAAACTCTTCTGTCGAGAATCACCTGGCTCCCCCCCATCCATTCGCTTAGGATGTTTTGTTCCCACTGGAGCGTATGATTGGAAAACAAAGGTAAATGAGAGCAATTTATTCCCGGATCTCTTTTTACCCCCCCAGCAGGATTAAAGCTGCCTCAGTCATAAAGAGTTTACAAACTCTAAAGAAAGATAATAACTTCCCTTCTCACGGCCCGGTCATGGGGAGGTAATGCATGTTTCCAATCAGCTGAGAATGTAACTCAAATGGTAGATTTTATTTCACTTTAATCCGCCTGCGAGTTCAGTTTCAAGGTAAGAGGGACCACAACCTGCAATGTGAACAGAGTTTATTAACTTCGAAGTCTCCTCCTAAAGGTGGAGGAGCCAGCTTAGTTTATTCCTCGCCCCAAAGCCTTGCCTGGCTTGGGGGCCTTGTGTGGTTGGTGCCTGCCTGGGGCATGGGGTGAGCTCTGAGCAGATGGAGGGGCCTCAGTGATTCAGAGCCCAGCTAACCTGATGGCAGCATCAGCACCACCAAAGGTCATGGAGGTGACGAGCTGTTCATGCGGCGTGGAGCTTACTCCCTTCTGCACGTCTGTTTGCTGCCTCCAGCCTGGCCACCCAGTCGGCTGCTGTGGGAAGAAGCCATTCTCTGGTCCTGTCTCAGTTCTCTCTGGTCACATGGCAAACTTGACCTAGCCCCCTGTCCCTGTCTTACTTCACATGGACCTGGGTTCCATTCTGAATCAGGAAGATCCCCTGGAGAAGGAACTGGCAACAACTCCAATATTCTTGCCTGGAGAATCTCCATGGACAAAGGATCCTGGCAGACTAGAGTCCAAGGGGTCCCAAAGACCCCTGAGTTATATGACTGAGCAACTAACACACACACACACACACACACACACACACACACACACAGGGAGTCTCTTTAAGACACAGTCTGGCCTGTGAGGAGTCTTACTTCAGGGAGGCTGTGTTTCCTAGTGTGTGTTTGGGGGAGGAGGTCTGTGTGGACCCCAGGCCCAGACTCAATCCAGCCAGCCCACTCCCTGACTGCTGTGGTGCTGTGGCTGGGTGCCCATCCAGAGTGTCTCCTGGGGGCACCTATGTGCTCCTATTTGGGGCAAGCGATGCTGGATGAGAGCTGTCTGTTGGTGATGTGGGGCCCTATCAAATCAGTCAACCTTCCTCTGTGGTCATCGCACAGAGTTTCAAAAACCCAGAGCCTGGGTTAAGTTTGGGCAGCAGAGGCTCCAGAATGAGGCAGAAGAACCAGCCTTGTCCTGCCCCAACCAGAGGGTCTGAGCTGCCCCAGGGTGACCCTCTCACCAGGCTAGCAGGTGAGATTTACTTTCTACCCTCGGCATGGCAGCCTTTTTGCCCCAGCCCTGCCCACTGCAGGCCTTGGTCTTGCCCTCACTGGCCCCGAGAAGCCCAGCTCAAGCCCTAGCACCGTCAAGGTGTCTGCTTTCCTGACCACATCTGCCTGTCTGCCCACCTCTCCCTGCCCAGCTCTGATGGCCATCAGGAATCAGCAGCAACAACCCAGGGTTCTTGTCTGTATGGAGCTTGGGCTCTCAGAGGAGAGAGAGATGTGGACTCCGTGGGCACAGCATTCCATTGCTGGGACAGAATGGCCGTGCTGGGCCATGGCCAGGACTGCACTGTCTGCTGCGTTTGCCGCCACAACTTCCCGGTCTTTGTGCAACGGAGCCCTGCCCTGGGGATGTTTATGGAGACTTCTCGAGTCTCCCTCTTGTGTCACCCCTCCTCAAGGCGGCACAGTGACTCACAGATGGGTTGAGACTCTCCTTTTTGGAAAAGCAGAGGAATGTAGGGGTTACAGTGCCTGAAAGGGCACAAGGAATGATTTCTAAATTTCCAGATGTAGTCTTGGAGAATTGTAGCACTCTGGGATACACCTGAATGTAATTGATGTAGCACTTTGTAGCAGATGTATGTGTGTGTAAGCTAAGTCCATGATTCTACATGCATTCCATTCATTCCACTAGATCAAACAACGAAAGCACTTCCTGTGTGCCAGACACTGCGCTAGGTGCTTTGTATGCTGTGCCTCATTTTACCTTCTCGGAGCTGTCATTTTCCCCATTTGACAGAAGAAGAAAACTGAGGTACCAGGAGATTCAGTCATTTGTCCAAGATCACAGAGGTAGTAAGTATGGAGCAAGAATTCTCACCCAGACAACAGCCGGACTGCAGAGCCCCAGCTTGAAGCTAGCACAGTGTGAATGCATGTGTGTGTGTGTGTGTATGTGTGTGCCCCCCCATGCATGCCTCTGAGCCATGTGAGCTGCCCTGTGTATGGAAGATGAGAGAATGCAGAGGACACTGTTGAGAGGGAATCACCAGCCTGCTCAGTCTGAGCAGCAAAGAAAAGGGGTATCGCATTCACGGACCAGGGCCTTAAGCCAACCTGATAGCTCTAACTAGCTAGATGAGACAGCTAGACTAGATAGCTAGATCAGAAAGGGGGTGGGTGTCAGGCTCTGGTGATTGAAATGGTTTCTACCCAAGACAGATGGAGGCTTGCATGGACTGGAGCTTTGCTGTCTTGGAAACATGCTATGAGGCAGGCAGAGAGTTTCTGGAAGGCACTTCATGAACAGGTGGGGTCTGAAAACAATAAGCGGGGTGTTTCTAGGCTCCCTTCTACCCTGTCTCTGGTCTTGCCCTCCTCCGGCCTGCTGCGTGGTCCATCCTGGGGCCCAGAGGGCCTCACGGACTTCACCCCAAGTCAGAAACTCCTGCAGGGAGGAGGCAGGCTGCTCCCTCTCCTAGGCCCCCGGCTGGGATGGGTTCACTTCTTCCTGGAGGGGAGAGGACTCTCCGTGTTCAGCAAAGGTTCCTTGGTGGAGCAGGAGAGCTGTACCCTGGGGACTCTGGGGAGCCACCAGCCAGCTTCTGCTCTTCTTCCGCCTTTGATGTTCAGTGTTGAGGCAGTGGCTTCTCAGCTCTGCATGAGAAGGGCTGCTATCCCCTAATGCATAGTTTGAGGGACACTTTGGTCTCTGGAGGGAGTTTTGTGTGAAAAATAAAGGCAGTTCCAAAACAGTAGCTTCATTAGACCACACCACACATGGCTTCTGCTGCTCACCAGCCTTGACCCTTGTGTTTCCCATTCTACAAACCCCGAATAGTGGGCCTTCTGGGGCCAACATTTATGATATTAAACCCCCTCCTGACTGCCCACTAGTCCATGGCTAAGACAACATTTTTCACTAGGGAATCACAGAATATGGATAAGTCCTTGGGCTCTGGAGTTAATCTGCCCAGCTCCGAAACTTCTCTCACTCCATATACCTAAGTGAGCCCTTGGGTCAGGACCTATGGTGCCCTCTCTCAGGTCTTGAAATAGAAGCTAACACTTACTGAGCACCCACTGCATGCCAGGTGCTGCCCTAAAGGCTTTACGTATGCCACCTCCTAACATCTTCGCAACAGCTCCAGCAGAGAAGTGCTATCATTTTCCGGGATAAATGGAGAGACAAATGTAGGCTAAGTCACTTGCCTGAGATCACATAGCTTGCGAGTGGTGTGATGTTGAGCAAGATACTTCACCTTCCTAAGCCTCAGTTTCCTCATTTGTACAGTGTGGCTAATACTGTTATCTTTCTGGGTGTTGTGAAGATTGAATGGGGGAATGCACATAGCACCTAGCAGAGTGCTTAGCATATAGCGAGTACTCACCAGACGTGGCCACTTTAGAGCTGAGGTTAATAACCCCGGTGTGAAGAGAGAGAAAACAATGTCTCTAGCATTGCCTACAGTGAGTTAACTCCAGAATGCATGTCTTTACTAAGTCCCCTGTAAACTCCTTCAGGGCAGGTGCTTGGTCAGCCTGTTCATTGCTGGTTCCTGGGACTTGGCACAGCATCTGACGCAAGGTAGTGCTTGGTGAGAGTCTGCTGAATGACTGAGTGAAGGACTGCTTTGGGGGCCCCCTGGGCCATTCACAGCATTGGACAGCCCCTTTCTCTTACATCCCTCATCCTCTCCTGCCTTGTAGCTGTGACTTGGGTGTATCTGCCTCACTCCCTGTAAAATAGAATCTTCCCAAGTCAGAGCAGCCTGGGTCCTGCCCCCTGCTATCTTTCCCAAGGAGATGATGTCAGACCTGGCAGTGCAGTGGAAATCCCTTGCAGCCTGGGTGCAAAAGGATTTCTCTTCTTCAGCGGAAAGTGAAAAATGTTGAAAACCTTGTTGAAGGTGGTTACAGACTTGGAATGTGAGCCAGCCAATGGGCAGCTTCAGGGCCTTGGATATCACAGAGCAGGGTCTAGGCTGATGGCAACCATCTGGGTCTGAGGCCCCTCCTTTCATTACACAGGTGAACATGGTTTCTAAACCACACTCCCCATCCCCAGGATGGCATGAAGTGTGGCTGCTTATGCTCTGCTCCCCAGCACTTGCCTCCCAACATTCGCTGAGAAAATGAGCCCACGCTTGATCCCCTGCTAGTCCACCCTCACGGGCACATGAGCCACCCTTGAGTGAAATAAGCGCTGAACTGCATTCTACCACAACCTCCCACCCCGCTTTCTCGTAGAGTTAGTCCTGGAAGAGCCCATTGCTCTGGGAAGCCACCTTCCCCTGAAGACCTCTGCTCTCTGGTCCTCCAAGACATCGATCCACAGATGAGAGTAAGGGACCATGAGGACGAGGTGGTTATGTGGACAGTGAACTCCCAAGCAGGCCCAGCCCCCAGCTCCCCATCCCCAGGAAACCCTGGACCCTACCTTCATCCTTTCCAGCAGTGTGAGCCCCCATCTCACCAATATCCTCTTACACCTCTCCTCTATTTCCCGCCCCCACCTCTGCGTGACGACGTGGCGTGCATGCGGCCCATCTGGGGGATCAGGGAATCTTGTTGGGCATGCCAGCTTAATGAAATACTTGCAGTTTATTAAACACAGGCTTCCCTAAGCCCCGAGAGCCTGTGGGTATTTGAAAGCCCAAGGTAACCCCGAGCTACCACAAACGTAATTGTTACATGTGTCCCTGCATTCCTGCTGCAACCTCAAACTCCAATTCTTAAACAGCACACAAAATTGGTGACATAAAGTAACTCCTAGTCAGAGGAGAGGGGGAAATGTGGGGAAACACTGAGGGAGGCTCCCAGAATCCCTCAGGGCCTTTAAAAGTATATGAAGTTCCTGTTACCTCGCATAGCTGTGGCCGTGGAGGGCGCTCCCCTCACCCCCTGCCATTCATGTTTGCAGAATCGGTTCATTATTATGCAGGCCTGGCCTGTCAACCTGGCATGATGTAGCTTGAATATTCCAAGTCCCGTTTCAGCCGAGGCGTGCTCCAGGGTGGCCGGTGGGGCTAGCTGAGTGCACCGTCTAGGGGCTCCCTCTGGAGCGATATTTCTGGCGCTCCTCCAGGGCTGGGCTGGAGAGGGCTATGGAGAAAGCCCAGGTGACCTGGAGCCCCCTGCCTGGAACGTGAGGGAGGCTGCTCCTGGGGTACACTTTCCCGTTCGTCCGTCTCCTCAGCGTGGAGCCTGTAAATCAGGGGCAAGGGGCTGAGATGGAAGCAGCAGATAAAGGCCTCCAGGGAGGTGCCTCCCTCGATGCGGACCACCATCTGGATGCCAGAGAAGGCAACTCTGTTGACGGCGCCCAGCGGTACCTGCTCTAGGAACCTCAGTGTCAGCCCGTTGACCCACACGCTGCCCTTGCGGCTCAGGGCCTTCAAGCTGAAGGCCAGTTGGGCGCCGCCCTTCTCCAGGTAGGGCTCCAGTGACAGATGCTGGCGGGA
The DNA here is from genome assembly GCA_007570785.1 of Antilocapra americana. Taxonomy (NCBI): domain Eukaryota; kingdom Metazoa; phylum Chordata; class Mammalia; order Artiodactyla; family Antilocapridae; genus Antilocapra; species Antilocapra americana. The sequence continues at coordinate 4,831,356 of ML661896.1, read as the reverse complement.
GAGGCGAGGGAGCTGCAGCCGGAGGTGGGCATCTGGGCCCCGGCCCACCAGCAGTGGGCTGGTGTCGTGCTCCAGCTGAGGGGGGACGTCAGCAAAGGTGGCAGAGCCTGGCGTGGGGTGGTGCAGGCTCACCCGAAGGACTGTGAGGGGCCTCTCCATGGACAGGAGCCTGGGAAAGATAGAATACAGATGCACAGGCCTGAGTGGGGGCAGTCACTCCTCTGTGACTCCTTGAGCCCACTCATGCTTGCCCTCCTCAGGGATCCCCGGTCACCTCCAGCCAAGTGGAGCTGGGCACTGAGAGTGGATGTGGTCACTCTGCTCCAGCAAGGCTGCAGCCAGGGCCAGAGCTGGTGTGGAGGCTCAGGCCCACTGTTTGTAGCCTCAGCTTCATTCCTAACACATTCTGTGAGTTAGTGGGGCAGGCCACTCACTCTCTAAATTCTAGTTCTCTTTAACCTAATATAGGTACATCCATCCTTGTCCTTGCAAAGTCCAAGGCATACCAGCCTGTGTGGTGGGATTTTGGTGGCATATTGGCATCTGGGGACAATTTGCCTGGCTTCCTGGGAAAGCAAGGATGGAAGATAGGATTCACCTTCCTTGTATCCAACAGTCACACGACAAACACTCCTGAGCCAGGCGCTGACCAGCTGCTGGTACGAGCAGGTCAGCAGGAGCACTCAGCTGCATAAGGAGGAGGGGCTTCTATTTCCCGATATTAAGGAGGGATCCAGAAGAGGGAAGCCCTGCCTGCTCCTGGGAGATGGGAAAGGCTGCCTGCACAGCCCAAGGAAAACCAAAAACACCTGGCACATTCCAGAGGACGAGATGATTGGATGACATCACTGAGTCAATGGACGTGAGTTTAAGCAGGCTCCGGGAGTTGGTGAAGGACAGGGAAGCCTGATGTGCTGCAGTCCATGGGATCTCAAAGAGTTGGACAGGACTGAGTGACTGAACAACAGCAACAAGCACATTCCAAGTGCTCCTATGGTTGCTAATGCTCCAAACACCTGCTCCTCACTGTCGGGGGCAGAAGATGGGTCCTTGGCAAGAGCTGAGATCTCTCTCAGAACTGATAGGGGCTCCCAGGAGGTCGACTGGCCACATCTACCCATATGCAATGCACATGTCCCTTTCCCCAGCAACTTCATTGCCAGAAATTTGTCCTTCAGAATCTAACTGGAATGTGCAGGGAGGTTCTGTTCCCTCATGGAGCTGAGGAACATAAACTCCCTGGCATGTGTACCAACTCCAGACCTGCCACCACCTCCTCAGGAACTGAGGGCTGAGTGGATCTGAATAGCTAGCTGTATGCTTTTTCCAGCTCCAGGCTTTTGCTTACAGTACTTTCTTTCCTGAAAATGCAATTTCCATCCCAAACTGCTCATCTTTAAAGGCCGAGTTCAGAGGGGGGTTCTGGAAGGGGAACACATGTATACCCATGGCAGATTCATGTCAATGTATGGCAAAACAACATGATAATGTAAAGAAAATTAAAATAAATAAAAAAATAAAAAACAAAGGCCGGGTTCAGATGCGACCTCTCCCATGAAGGTCTTCTCCTCTGTCTGCACTCTGACTCGCACAACAAGGAGACTCCCCCAAGGGCTGCCCCTTTCCGTTGTGTGTCAGTGATGATGCTCTTTGTCCCATTTTCCTTGCTATCCCTGAGGCCTCCTGTGGGTAGAAATGCCTCCATGCCCTGAGTCCCACTGCCTACTACAGGAGGGCCTGGCCATAACAAGTGTCTAGAGGCACATTTGCCAAATGGCTAAATGAGAAGAGGCTCACACACGTGAAAATCCTGTGAAATCAAGTCCAGAGTGACCCCACCCTACGTAAGCGTCTGGTCCTTAAAGGCTGTGAGACAGGTTGCAACCTTCTCCAAACTCTGGACCCCTTGTCTTTTGGGTGAAGTAATGGTGAGAGCCTCTCAATCTGATAGTGAGTGGTGAGCCCTTAGGACACCCTGTTTTCCCTCATACATACACACACACCACGCCCACACACCCCATTCACATTCCCCATTTGGCCTCACTATTCCTGCAGAAAGCCTTTCCCTCAGGTGTGTGTGCCCTGGCCCTATTTATTTCCATTTATGTAAGTACAAGAACAGCTGAGCTGGATGTCCAAGTCCTCAGGCCCGGCCAGAAACTCAGGGTTTCCTTCTAGGAACTAATCCCATGGCCTCGGGACCGTAAGAGAATCCCTTGGAAAGAAGGGTTCACCACTGCTCCTGTGACCTTACTTTGTTCCACTGGGAGCTCCAGAGCCCAGAGCGCCCACCCTGGGCCTGCAGAGCTCTTCTCCGTCTCCAGCTGCTCTGGGCTGTGCGCCTGGCGAGGAGCCTGCAGGGGTCCTGCTCCCCCCTAGCTGCCCTCAAGTTTAGGTTCAAGCCCCTCTGATCTCCACCTACCTTCCTTCCCAGGGTGCTTCTAGCTCTGGGACAGCAGTGTGAGCTCTCCTGGGGGCAAGGGATATGTGAGTCTGGGCTGGGGCAGGCCTGGGGATGGTAATGACAGCTGCGGTTGGGGGAGGTGACACGTCACCATGTGCATCACCGTTGTTGCTCTCTTCCTTTTTCCCTGCAGGAAAGAAACTGGAAGTGTAACTTCCTGTTGCAGAAGTGCAACTCCCCTGCTGAGAGGTTGAGAACCCCAGTCTGGGACTGTGGCTAGGAGAGGCCACTGAGTTCCCTCCTGGGTTTCATCTCAGCAGGTCTCTGTGCCCGGGAACCTTGAGAATGTTTCCAGGGTGTCAGCTGAGTTCCTCTTCTCCCCTGCCAGGTGTGGGGGTGGTGGTGGGGGGAAGGCATCCAAGACCTGTTAGAAAGGGGGGCCCTTTTGGACAGATGGCCAGTGAGAGGCATCCCCACTGCATGTGGGAGGCTGTGAGGGGGCCACTGTGGCTGGACTGGTGGTGGCTGAGGGGGCTGTGGGTGACATGGTGGTCCATCGAGTGTCTCAGAAAAGGACAGGGCCTCCAGGGAAGGAGAAAACAGCTGCTCACAGAGGGTGGCCTCTCCCACAGTGGGACAGCAGGAGGGCCCCCTCCTATATCCACCCATCTGGAGTCAGTCCCGCTGGCCTTTGGGAGCAGCCTGGACCAGACCAAGATGGATGTGTGCCCAGCACTGTGGGGTCTGGCCACCCTGGAAGTGACCCAGTGTTACTAGTGTAACACTTGGTGCAGTTCTACCTAGTCTGCCAGTGTGGTCTACCTTCCATTGCACTCACCAACTAGCTAAGCTGGCAAGAGACATGTGCGCATCTTATCCAGGGGGCGAACAAGGCTCTAGAGGGGCAGTGTCTGGTCCAAGGTCCCAGAACGAGTCAACAACATCATTGTTTCACTTTTCCCCCATCAAACCCTGGCTATCCTGAGGCTTCTTGGAGGTTATACAGGTGAGTGTGGTAGGCTGGGTCACTCCTATCAGCCAGCAGGTGCCTCTCCAATCTGCCTCCTTGGCCCCCAGGCCCACTGCTTACTTCCTCCTCATGTTACCCTTGTGGCTCCAGAGATTTCGCAGGCCGCACATGGGGGCTGTCTCTGCGAGTACTATTCAGGATTCCTACCCTCCCCCTCTATTCTCAGCAAGTTGTCTGCTTCATTTGTAGGAAGGAGAAACACCCACCCCAGCCTGTGACACAACCACCAGGGCTCCCCCAGAGAGAGGAACTATACCTGCCCCAGAAATGAACCCAGCTATCTCCCTGCATTCCATCTCCTCCATGTGCTGTCTGTCTCTGAGCTCCAATCTGCGTGAGCTGTGCCAGGCATGTGTGTGAGGCCTTGCCCTCAGGGAGAGAACCTTCAGGATACCCAGGATCCCAACATTCTCAGTGGGAGCACGTGGAGATCTTGGCATACATAGTTGTTGCATCAGAAGAGCAGAGGTGAAAGAGACCCTTGGAGTATTCTAGGAGGGCTTCATGGAGAAAGGAGTCCCTAGAGCCAGCTCTTAACCTCAAAGCTAGACTGGGGAGGCTGGTTGTCTAGCAGTTAAAGGTTGGCTTTGGTGTCAGTTGTATCTGGATTCAAGTTCTGTATCTTTTTTATGATTGCCTGATCCTGGGCAAATCTGTTCACATTTCCTGACTCAGGTTTTCCACCTGTGAAATGGGGACACCCATAGCACCTACCTCAATGGTCTATTCTGAGGATTCCTTTTTTGAAAAGCATTAAAAAGCTTAGGTATGGTACCTGGCACACAGAGCCGAACTCAACAAATGAGAGCTGACACAAATAATCAATGATGAGATTTCAACTCCCGCCATGAAATAGGTGCTGACAGACTAACCTTCCCACTAAGAGCAATTATAAATGATAGGTTTTTTTTAAAAGATTTGTTTGAAGACATTGGAGAGCAACAAGGCAGCTGGACTTGGGCCTGGATCCCACTGAGAAGAAAAGCCCATTTACTTCAATTTTTTTAAGATTTATTTTTGATGCAGACCATTTTTAAAGACTTTATTGAATTTGTTATGATGTTGCTTCTGTTTTATGTTCTGGCTGATTTTTTCTTTTTGGCCATGATGCACGTGGAATCTTAGCTCTTGGACCAGGGATTGAACCCACACCTCATGCATTGGAAGGAAGTCCTAACTCCTGGACCACCAGGGAAATCCCAGGAAATCCCATTTATTTAAGCCTGACTTGCTACCCCTCTTCCTTGTGAGACATTTGCCAGTTTGAAAGTGATACGGGCCTGCAGGCTGAGCAGAGTGGCCACTGAGATTCTCAAAGGTCTCCCCAGACAGGGGAGGCACAAACTGGAACTCAGCCCTTGAGAAACCAAGTGAAAGTGGAAATCTCTCAGTCGTGTCCGACTCTTTGCGACCCCATGGACTGTACAGTCCGTGGAATTCTCAAGCTAAGCGCCTGGATAAAGAAGCATGCAGAGAAGTGAGCTCATATTCTATTCCACCTTCAAGATGCCTGCTGGTCTCAAAGCAGGAGGAATGAGAAGCCAAGGAACCAAATAACTGCAAGAGCTCAAAGGCTAAGAGGCTCAGCAGAGGGTGTGGCTGTCTCTTGGTCCTGGGAGACCAAACTTGGAGGTCAGGTCCAGCCAGGGAAGAGGGGCACCCTGCTAAAAAATCCCCCAGACTTTCAAATGAGACCCTGTACTACTGGGGTCCAGCCCTGGCTGGATGCAGGGGTCTTGAGGGATGAGTGGCGTCGGCGAAGTACTGAGCTGAGTCAATGTGTTGATGGAGCAGTCTCTCACTTTATTGTTGTTGGTTTACAGTTTTATACCCAAAAAACATCCCCATTACATCACATATCATTCTATACAATCTTTTGTTTTCAATCTTCCATAGCAACCTTATCATTGAACTTATTCCCCAATCTATCATCGAAACATTCCCCTTGCAGAAGTCAGATTTCTGCATAATCAGATTTAACAATAGTATGTTTATTGTTGTATTATCTTCAGCATACTTCATTCAGTCATGATATGTACATCAGTCTAAGCAGAAAGGTTACATTTTTTCTCTTATCAGGTGCAGCAGTGTAGAGGCTAGAGTGAAGGGCTAAGCTTGAAACTGTTTTTGCTCTAGTAACCTCAACCACTACCTGTCTCATTCTGTTCTGACACTCCAGTTCTTACGAGGAAAGAGGACAATGAGACAGTCTAGCAGCACTGCTTTAGCAATAAAACCCTATTAACCTTATATAACCACTATAATGAATTCCTATGTCTACCCTATTCTAAAGCAATCTATGTCTCCAACTCTGCTGGCTACAGTTATGAGCATTCCTAAGTCCCATCCCTCCTGGTCTCTTCAAGGAAAGGAGCCTCCACTGTGGAGTGGTCAGGGGAGTGGGAGGTGGAAAGGTGACCCATGTACGAACCCGTATGGTGGTGGCTTTGCCATGACCCCCAGGATGAATTCTTTCTAACTGGAACTGACCTACTGAGATGAGCTAATGTTCCTGAGATGAGCATGAACAGAACCTCCCAAGAAAAATACCAGGAGGGGCCTTGCCCCGGGATGCCCCGATAAGGAAAATCCACTTTGCAGTTTCCTTCTTAGTCTTGTGACCTTGTCATCCGAGTGAGGGGGCATCCTGACGGCTCCTAGCACTGTACGGTACACAGGGACTAAGGACAAACCAAATTAGACCAGGTCTTAAGAAGGTGGAAACCTGGCCCCGAATGACCCCCATCTCTCTTCTCTAACTGCCTTCTAGAAGAAAAAGAAATACTTGCTAGACCAAGTTAACATCATACAGAGCCGCTACAACTTCCCATTAACAGTGTTTTATGATTAATAACAACAAAAAAGTACTAGGCATGCCAAGCTACAGGTTGTTCAGTCACTCAGTTGTGTCTGACTCTTTGTGAGCCCATGGACTGTAACACATCAGGTCTCCCTGTCTGTCACCATCTCCTGGAGCTTGCTCAAACTCATGTCCATTGAGTTGGTGATCCCATCCAACCATCACATCCTCTGTCGTCCCTTTCTCCTCCTGCCTTCAGTCTTTCCTAGCATCAGTTCTTTCCGATGAACTGGCTCTTCACATCAGGTGGTCAAGGTATTGGAACTTCAGCTTCAGCATCAGTCCCTCCAATGAATATTCAGGATTGAGCTCCTTTATAATTGACTGGTTTGATCGCCTTACAGTCCAAAGGACTCTCAAGAGTCTTCTCCAACACCACAGTTTAACTGTCAAAAAACGAAGAGAAAAACAGCAGAAACAATCTCACTACATATGTCCACAAAAAGACCTATACAAGAATGTTCATAGCAGTTTTATCCTATTAACTCCAAACTGGAAACAGCCCAAAGGTCCATTAAAAGGAAAATGGATAAACAAATAGTATAACATGTATACAGTGAAACATTACTGTATAAGTCACTTCAGTCGTGTCTGACTCTGTGCAACCCCATAGATGGCAGCCCACCAGGCTCCCCCGTCCCTGGGATTCTCCAGGCAAGATCACTGGAGTGGGTTGCCATTGCCTTCTCCAATGCATGAAAGTGAAAAGTGAAAGTGAAGTCACTCAGTCGTGTCCGACTCTTAGCCTACACAGCAGTAAAAAAAGAGAATGAACCAGTGATACATACAATAATGGAGATGGATCTTAGGACCATTCTGGAGAGCAAAAGAAACCGAGCACAAACGATACAGACAGTATGATTACATGACATGCAAGAATAGATAAAACTAGCCTATGGTAACAGAGGTCAGAATATTGAATGATCTCTATGGAGAGGTATTCACTGGTATATGTGTTTACTGGGGCAGCCATAACAAAGAACCACGAACAGGGTGGCTTAAATAGAGAAATGTATTGTCTCAAAATCCTGGGGGCTGAAAGTCCACGTCTGTTTCCCCAGGACTAGTTTCTTTTGAGGGAGACTCTGTCCTCGGCCTCTCATCTAAGTGCTGAGGTTTGCTGGCAATCTTCGGCTTTGCTTGGCTACTAGAAGCGTCACCCTGATCTCTGTCTCCCTCATCATGCGGCAGCCTCCTTGAACGCAGTGGTTCCAGGGGCAGCATTTCAGGCATGCTGATAGGCTTGTGAGGGAGAGGAACCAGGGGCAGGCAGTCAGGCTAGACTCAGGGCTCTTGCCAGCACCATAACCTTCTCAGTACAGCTTCACCTCCCTGATGGATGGGTGGATAACCAGAAGTCCAGATGGCCACTCTGGGGTGCTTTAAGGTCTGCAGACACGCCTGGGACTGGGCCTGCTGAGTGGAAAGTGGCTGGCCACGTTCCAGAGCCTTTCCTCTCAGCCTGTGGGTCTGCCTAGTCCCACCACCAGCCAGCTGCATGTCTCTGAACCATGGCCCCTCCCCAGGTTCCCCACATACACTGCCTTCCCGTCTTGGTGATGCTCGGGTATTTCCTCCCACCAGCAGAGATGGGTCCCAGGAGGAACCCTGGCCGGGGCTGTGCTGTCCCTAGGTGCATGGCCTCGGGTGAGTCCTATCCCCTCTCCATGCCTTAGTTTTTTCCTGGGGGATGGGACACCTCTCCTCGTTTCCCCCTGGAAACAGACTTCAGTGAGAAAAAGGCTGTGTCTGCGATACCAGCCCTGGCCCAGGAGAGTGGGTGGGGAGAAGGGATTGCTCGTGGCCCCTGAGTTCCCTCAATAGCTAAGTTCAAAGCAATTCTCGGCAAGAGAGAGAACTGAAACAGCCAAGGAGTTTATCAGACAAGAGGAAGAACTGGGGACTTCCCTGGTGGTCCAGTGGATAAGAGTTTGAGCTCCCAGTGCAGGGGGGCCTGGGTTCAATACTTGGCCAGGGAACAAGATCCCACATGCTGCAGCTAAAGCCCAGTGTAGCCAAATAAAAAGTTTTTTTAAAAATGAAGAACTGCTTAGGCTACCTCTCCTGAGGGCCAACAGGAAGTTGTGCTGGTATCCGTCTGTCTGGCCTTTCCCAGGGGCCAGCGTGAGAGCCAGGGAGGGTGAGAGTGGGGCAAGTGGAAGTGCTGGCTGCTCTCTGCTAGGCCCCCTTAGCTAGGACGGCCTCCTTCAGTTGGTGGTGTGACCCTGGGGAGTGTACACCGTGAGCAAATGTCCCCAGTTGTGCTCCTTGGAGAACTCAGGGACGGAAGGACACCTTCCAGGGCTCCCACTGTGGTGGGCAGGAGAGGACTCTGGTGTCAGACTTGGGTCTGAGGCTTGGCTCCTTCTTGTGGCAACTGCGTGCCCTCAGACAAGTTACTCTACCTCTCTGACCCTGAATTCTGGCCTGTAAAATGAGGATAATCTGTTGCTGCATGAGGGCTAAATGAGATGTGTACAAAACGTCAAGCACACGGAAAGGGCTGATAGAGCAGCCAAGTCCAGGGAAGATGCTTCCTGAGGAGAGAGGCTGACAGTCCCAGCTCACAGCCTGTACAAACCCCAGATTCTCAGAAGCCTTCAGGTTTTGCTTAAAACAACCATGATTTTGGAGTTGAATCTATAATTTGCACGAAGTCAATAGAAATTCCATTTTTAAATGATAATGAAGTAAAACCGATGCTCTAGAAAGATCTCCAGGCTATGGCAGGGGCACACAGTCCTAACCCAGGAGGTGAAGGCTACTCGCTATACAAATAAGCTGAGGTTCACAGAAATTCGTTGGTTAATTAAGATCACAGTTCTGGGAAATGTCAGAAGAAGGATTTGGGCCCAGTCTGTTACACTCCTGGGCTTAAACATGAAGCCATTGTGCCTCATGGGTGGTGTTCTCTGGGGTCCAACTGCCCTACCTTCTCTAAGTGTGTGCTCCGGCTGTCTGGCTGGCGGTTCACTCAGCCCACCAAGCCAGTGGGGCTGCCCACCACCCCTACCTCCCCCAGAGGCTGCCCACTGCCCGCCACCCCCACTACCACCTCCACCCCCACCTCATGTCCTTATAGCTTCTGGCCACCAGGGGGCAGCACCGCAAAACTCAAGTGACTGGCTCTTCCAGGCGGGCCGGGTGGACAGCGCAAGTCCAGGGGAGCCGTTTACAGGCCTGCTAGGAAAAGAAGGGAAGATGGTCCTTGCTTCTCTGGCTCAGAATGCCCTGAAATGGCCCAAAGGTGGATTTATAGCAAATCTCACCAGAGGACACCGACTGTGAGCATGGAGATAAAGCAGGAAGCCAGCGTGTGAGGCCACACGGAGCAGAGCAGCGGTCTGTTACAGCGCAGGTGCTGGGACAGACAGGCCCAGAAAGGCGAAGCCACTTGCCCAGGGTCAAACAGTGCACAGCACGGCGAGGGTGAGGCCAAGTCTGCTCCCTTATCTGTAAGATGGAGTAGCCACGATCCTCTGAAGATGCCACACTTAGCCCAGGCCAGCACTTGGCACTTCATAAGCGCTCAAGGACAGGCTTCCCCAGTGGCTCAGCGGTAAAGAATCCACCTGCAATGCAGGAGATGGGTTCAATCCCTGAGTCAGGAAGATCCCCTGGAGGAGGGCATGGTAACCCACTCTAGTATTCTTGTCTGGAGAATCCCACAGATTGAGGAGCCTGGCGGGCTACAGGCCCACAGGGTCCCAAAGAGTCGGACACGACTGAAGCAACTTAGCAGCCAGGCAGGCAAGTGCTCAGGGTGTTGGATAGGAATGGAGCGGTAGTTCCATGACCATCAGGACAAAGTGTGCTCTGCCCCCGCTGAGTGGTCAGGTGAGAAAACAATTATCTGTCACTTTTAGAGATAATGCTGTGAGGGCAGGGATGCACAGAACGTGAACCCCAGGAGGGACATCTGTACTGCCAGTGTGGGGAGCATCGGGCCAGCCCTCCTCCAGGGGACGCTGTGTTGACTCGTGCGGAATGACTTGGAGATGGCCAGTGCCATCTGGTGGGTGGTGCCTGGTGGAGGGAGGTGAAGCCAGGTACCCAGCCACTGGAGGGGCTCTGTCACACGTTGCTCTATGCACTTGGCTAACATGAAGCAGTAATGGTGCGTTTGAACTTTATAACAATATCGAAGTTAGCACTGAAGGCATCCTGACTATATGGTATGTCCTGTGCTAAGCCCCCACATGAACTGTCTTATTTAATCCTCGCTGCCTCTGTGAGAGAGATCCCAGTATTAATCCTATTTCACAAATGAGAATGTAGAAGCACAATTAAGTAGCTCAAGATCACTCATATGGCAGGCTGTGGAGCTGCCTCCCAAGTTCACATCTGATCTTCAGATCGTTGTGCTCAACTCCTGTGCTTTCCAAGGGGCAGACCCTTCCCTTCCCGGGGCCTTGGGTCCTAACCTTCTGATGGCTGGTCTGGGCTAGGTGAAGTGAATGGCTGTGGGGGTGAGCGGAGGGGTAGCCTCAGTGGCTTATTCCTGCTGTATTCCCTTTCAGAGTGGTGGAGGGAGGAGGCCTCCTTGCACAGGTGGGGCTGGCCGGCGTGGCCTGGGGGGCCTCAACCTGCTCAGGAGTCAGAGTCGAGTTGAGCATTCTGCCCATGCTCACTCCCCTATTCCAGGGGTCATTGCTAAGCCCACAATGAATATATTGTTCTGCATTTTTAATACAGGTCAGTTTTCCTTAATGATAAATCCAACAATGGAGCCCTGACCAATGCCCAAGGCAGGCCCTGGGGATAGGGTGTCTGGGAGTTCTGAGGCCTTCTGGGCTCTCACCTTGGGGTGGGACAGTCAGGCCACTTAGAGCCAGCACCAGCAAGCCTAGAAATTACCTCTTGCTTTTACTTCCTTTTTCCCCACTGAGCTGCTATAGGACTGTCCCTTGGGCTGCTTGCAGAAAGAGGAGGTGTCTTACATCATGGCCTAGGGCTATCCCCTTCTGCTTCACCCACAGCACCCAAGGAGCAGCTGTGGCCAGAGGGCAGGAAAGAAGCCCTCTCTGCCCAGCCTTGACTGCTGCCCTTTGTAGCAAGTTGCTTTTCCTCTCTGGGTCTCATCTATAGAAAGAGGAAAATCATCCCTGTGCAACCCCCAGGGCACTTTGGAGAGGGTTTTGCTTTTACCTGGTCAAAAGGCTTTGCCAAGGGCTTCTTTCTCTCTCAGTCAAGAATCCATATTGAAGAATCATGGCTTGGTCTTAATTAAAGAGTGCATCTGGCCAGGAAAGATGGCCTTAAACACAGCACAACACACATCAAACAGGGGCTTTTTGTTTTTAATTAAGTGAGGTAAAAGCCTAGCATAAATACTTTGACTAAATTTTAGAAATAAAATGTAGGGGAGGGAACTAAGATGGCGGAGGAATAGGACAGGGAGTCCACACTCTCCCCAACAAGTACATCAAAAGAACATTTAAAAACCGAGCAAACTCCATAAAACATCTGAATGCTGGCAGAGGACATCAGGCATCTGGAAAGGCAGCCCATTGCCGACGAAAGAAGGTAGGACCAAAAAAAAAAAAAAAGTTAAAAGAGAGGCAAAGAGTTAGGGACGGAGAGCCATCTCGGAAGGGGAGTCTCGAAAGAGAGAAAGGTTTCTGAACACCAGGAAACATTATCCCTGGCGGATCTGAGGCGACTCTCAGAGGGCAAAATAGCCGGGAGTAGAAGCGGATAAATAATTAAGCCCCCCAGAGTACGTCTCTAACTGCAACTCCCAGCGGAGCGCGGCCCGGGCGCTCCATCCCCCACGAGCCAGCGCGCTTAGGGAGAGGACTGGGACTGAATGCCTGGGACAGACTGAGGGTCCTAACCGAGGGTGCTAACCGGAGATAGACCGCTGGGTAGCCTTCCGGAGGAAGACCCCCTGCCAGGCTCATGCACAGAACAAAGGGCAGCAAGGACTCGGTCCTCTGCGAGAGACAGCCAGGCGGAGTTGGGCGGCTTCGGGCTGCGGACCGGCCCAGCCCCCGCCGGAGAGCGCCCCGGAGAGGCTTCTGCTCCCAAACCGCTGGCAGAACTGGGTGCTAGCCAAGACCTCTGGGGATTCTGGACAGTCGCCGCCAGAGTTCGGCGCTTCTCACACCTGAGAAGACACGCCCAGCTGCACACCGAGAAAACCGAGCGGCTGGGCCGGGGGAGGGGAGAAGCCACAGCTCCCAACCACGCCCGGTGAGCAACCGAGAGCCTGAGCAGAGGGGGCGGGGAAAGCGCACTCGCCGGGAGCGGGGCAAACCCCAGAGCGCTGAATAGACACTGAAGAGACCAGCAAACAGAAGACGCTAAAACAAGCAGAGGGAACCGCTTAGGAGCCCAACCAGGAAACTTTGACACACCACACATCCAACCCCTCCCATAGTGAGGAACCCCCACAATAAAGGGACAACACAGCAAGATAAACAAAATGAAAAGGCAGAGAAATACCCAGCAGGTAAAGGAACAGGATAAATGTCCTCCAGACCAAACAAAAGACGAAGAGATAGGATGTCTACCTGATAAAGAATTCCGAATAATGATAGTGAAAATGATCCAAAACCTGGAAAATAAATTGGAGTTGCAGTTCAATAACCTGCAGGCAAGGATTGAGAAGATGCAGTTAAGCTTTAACAAGGACTTAGAAGAAATGAAAAAGAGTCAAAATACAATAAATAATGCAATAAATGAGATCAAAAACACCCTGAAGGGAACTAACAGTAGAATAACAGAAGACAGGATAAGTGAGGTAGAAGACAGAATGGCAGAAATAAACGAAACAGAAAGGAAAAATGAAAAAAGAATTAAAAGAAATGAGGACAATCTCAGAGACCTCTGGGACACTGTTAAACACACCAATATTCGAATCATAGGAGTCCCAGAAGAAGAAGACAAAAAGAAAGACCATCAGAAAATTCTTGAAGAGATAATTGTTGAAAACTTCCCTAAATTGGGAAAGCAAATAACCACTCAGGTCCAAGAAACCCAGAGAGTCCCAAAAAGAATGAACCCCAAGCAGAACACCCCAAGACACATATTAATCAAATTAACTAATATCAAATTCAAAGAGCAAATATTAAAAGCAGCAAGAGAAAAACAAAAAATAACTCACAAGGGGAATCCCATAAGGATAACAGCTGATCTCTCAATAGAAACGCTTCAGGCCAGAAGAGAATGGCAGAACATACTTAAAGTCATGGAAGAAAATAAGCTACAACCCCGATTACTGTACCCAGCAAGGATCTCATTCAAATTTTAAGGAGAAATCAAAAGCTTTTCAGACAAGCAGAAGCTGAGAGAATTCAGCAACACCAAACCAGCACTCCAACGAATGCTAAAGGATCTTTCCTAGATAGGAAACACGGATGGGGTATATAATCTTGAACCCAAAACAATAAAGTAAATGGCAACGGGATCATACTTATCAATAATTACCTTAAATGTAAACAGGTTGAATGCCCCAACCAAAAGACAAAGATTGGCCGATTGGATACAGAAACAAGACCCCTATATATGTTGTCTACAAGAGACCCACCTCAAACCTAGGGACACATATAGACTGAAAATTAAAGGCTGGAAAAAGATATTCCATGCAAACAAAGACCAAAAGAAAGCAGGAGTGGCAATACTCATATCAGATAAAGTAGACTTTAAAATAAAGGCTGTGAAAAGAGATAAAGATGGACATTACATAATGATCAAAGGATCAATCCAAGAAGAAGAAATAACAATTATAAATATTTATGCACCCAACATAGGAGCTCCACAATATGTAAGGCAAATGCTAATAAGTATGAAAGGGGAAATTAACAACAACACAATAATAGTGGGAGACTTTAATACACCACTCACACCAATGGATAGATCAACTAAACAGAAAAGTAACAAGGAAACTCAAACTTTAAATGATATAATAGACCAACTAGACCTAATTGATTATCTATAGGTCATTCCACCCCAAAACAAGGAATTTCACCTTTTTCTCAAGTGCACATGGGACCTTCTCCAGGATAGATCACATCCTGGGCCATAAATCTAGCCTTGGTAAATTCAAAAATATTGAAATCATTCCAAGCATCTTTTCTGACCACAATGCAGTGAGATTAGATATCAATTACAGGAGAAAACCATTCAAACCTTCCAACATATGGAGGCTCAACAACACACTGCTGAATAACCAACAAATCACAGAAGAAATCAAAAAAGAAATTCAGTTATGCATAGAAATGAATGAAAATGAAAACACAACAGCCCAAAACCTATGGGACACTGTGAAAGCAATGCTAAGGGGAAAGTTCATAGCAATACAAGCTCACCTCAGGAAACAAGAAAAAAGTCAAATAAATAACCTTACTTTACACCTAAAGCAACTAGAAATGGAAGAGATGCAGAAGCCCAGGTCTAGTAGAGGGAAAGAAATCTAAAAATCAGGGCAGAAATAAATGCAAAGGAAACAAAAGAGACCATAGCAAAAATCACCCAAGCCAAAAGCTGGTTCTTTGAGAAGATAAATAAAATTGACAAACCATTAGCCAGACTCATCAAGAAACAAAGGGAGAAGAACCAAATCAACAGAATTAGAAATGAAAACGGAGAGATCACAACAGAAAACACAGAAATACAAAGGATCATAAGAGACTATTATCAGCAACTATATGCAAATAAACTGGACAACCTGGATGAAATGGACAGATTCCTAGAAAAGTACAACTTTCCAAGACTAAACCAGGAAGAGATAGATAATATTAATAGACCCATCACAAGCACGGAAATTGAAACCATAATCAGAAATCTTCCAAAAAACAAAAGCCCATGACCAGATGGCTTCACAGCTGAATTCTACCAAAAATTTAAAGAGCTAACACCTATCCTACTCAAACTCTTCCAGAAGATTGCAGAGGAAGGTAAACTTCCAAACTCATTCTACGAGGCCACCATCACCCTAATTCCAAAACCTGACAAAGATACCACAAAAAAAGAAAACTACAGGCCAATATCACTGATGAACATAGATGCAAAAATCCTTAACAAAATTCTAGCAAATAGAATCCAACAACACATTAAAAAGATCATACATCATGATCAAGTAGGCTTTATCCCAGGGATGCAAGGATTCTTCAATATTCGTAAATCGATCAATGTAATACACCACATTAACAAATTGAAAAATAAAAATCACATGATTATCTCAATAGATGCAGAGAAAGCCTTTGACAAAATTCAACATCCATTTATGATAAAAACCCTCCAAAAAGCAGGAATAGAAGGAACATATCTCAACATAATAAAAGCTGTATATGACAAACCCACAGCAAACATTATCCTCAATGGTGAAAAACTGAAAGCATTCCCCCTGAAGTCAGGAACAAGACAAGGGTGCCCACTCTCACCACTACTTTTCAACATAGTTTTGGAAGTCTTGGCCACAGCAATCAGAGCAGATAAAGAAATTAAAGGAATCCAGATTGGAAAAGAAGAAGTAAAACTCTCTCTGTTTGCAGATGACACGATCCTCTATATTGAAAACCCTAAAGACTCTACTAGAAAATTACTAGAGCTAATCAGTGAATATAGCAAAGTTTCAGGATACAAAATCAGCACACAGAAATCCCTGGCATTCCTATACACTAACAATGAGAAAACAGAAAGAGAAATTAAGGAAACAATTCCATTCACCACCGAAACAAAAAGAATAAAATACTTAGGAGTATTTCTACCTAAAGAAACAAAAGACTTGTATATAGAAAACTAAAAAACACTGATGAAAGAAATCAAAGAAGACACAAACAGATGGAGAAATGTGCCGTGTTCGTGGATTGGAAGAATCAATATAGTGAAAATGAGTATACTACCCAAAGCAATCTATAGATTCAATGCAATTCCTATCAAGCTACCAGAGGTCTTTTTCAGAGAATTAGAACAAATAATTTCACAATTTGTATGGAAATACAAAAAACCTTG